>JAQFZC010004577.1:0-15805 GCA_034695205.1 Dicyrtoma fusca | reverse complement strand
AACAATACACTTGTAAATACTATACTAACACGTTGTATGGGCTGTGGCCAAATCGACAAAATGAAATAAATTATTATTATTATTATATAAACAATAGGCAGCACACAGATTAGAACCACCTTGTAGCTTATTGTTAGATCTAGCTATACATGTACCCAATGGGGTTTCTACATTGTAATATTCTGTTGTATTGCCATAAGAATCAAAATATACATATCTGCCGGGCCCTGGTAGATAGTAGCAAATCCAATGTTTTCCTTTGCCGCTGCCAGTGTCTGTGTTTTGAACAATACATATTGGATATGAGCCATTGGAGTCCACCAAGCTCCTTAGATTGTTGCATGCAACAACGTAGTATCTAATGTGCATGTTTTGATGCTTAAAAAAGTCGCCAAGGGCAGTTTCGATTGATTCCGTGTCCATCTAGAGTTATAAAATACAAGTTTGTTAGCATATTCAATACAAAATTGGTATATCAAAATTTGAACAAATTTATAGATTATAACCTCAGCGATTGACGGTGACTTGTTTGAATTTCTTGACCTCCACCACAGCGTGATGTTGACAAAGTATTACCACTGTGACAGCCTTGGTAAGACTGTTTTTAAATTTAATTTGAAGCTTGATTTGACCATTTCTATTTAACGACAGAGAATCGCCAGACGTAGGAAGCAACGAGAAGGCAACCAATGAATTTCCATTGGCATAATTGTCTGCGTCAATTGCATTGGACAATGCCCAGTTGCTAGAACATTCTCATAATGATTTGAGTCCCAATAGGAACGAGTCTTCGCCCACGCCTGAACTGGTCTTGAAACTAAGGGGTATAGTCTTCATTCCAACATTTTGATTGTTCAAGGAGACGCTGATTTCTGACATGTCAAAGTTATGAAAGCGTTGAAAACTTTTTGTTAGTTTTCCCGCAAATCCTGACGAACTCACAAGTCCTACGACCATCATATTAGGTATCGCGCCAGTAATCAAATTGTCAGCCGTATAGCTAGACAATCCACTTAGTATATTGAATGTGCGAACGACAGTTTCAGACACGGGATATTTCATACTAATGTTTCTATTTAGCAGAGCTTGTTGATGCTCCGTAACTGCGGGGGCTACAGCCTTGCGTCTGATAAAGAAACACGCGTCGTTCATGTCAATTTTATATGCAGTATTTGTCCCAAATCCAGATCTGTGTGCAGTAGCGCAATCTAAACACATTTCAACCATGCTTCGTTTAAGGACCAATCGCAGCGTGTTCTCACAACTCAGATATCTACGTTGAGTAAAAATTCCAATCTCCGGTTTTCCAAGTACCGTAAAAACTTGCGATTCCTTTGCTTTGTCGTATCTTGCTTTAAATCCAGCATTTCTAGCTACAGTGAACTCTTCAGGCTTTTCGTCAGCATACTAAAACTCATTTTTCATTGGACCTTCTTTTTTAATTTTGCTTGTGGCAAGTAGCTTTTGAATATATGCTGCTACATTGTAACTTGCTTGGTCACTTATGAACGTGTTATTAATAAACAACTGGGCGCCAGAGAACATGGAATGTAGAAAAAGATTAGATGGTGCTACCACGTCTGTACTATCACAAGGAGTTCCATCTATCTTGACAATTTTGCATTTAATTTGCAAAAAGCTGTCGTTAAGGTCAAAATAAGTGCCAGGGCATTCTTGCGTGTCGAAAATCAACGGATTATTGTCTTCTGCTATTGGGAGACTGCTATAATGGCTTACGTATTTCCCTTCGTCTTATACACTAGAGTCTGTAGGCAGCAACTTATCGAGTATGAGCTGAGATCGCACCACCTGTTCAGAGTTATCAAAGGCTGATATGCCTTGATCAAACGTTGCTTCCATTGTGATTATTAACGGCGTTTCCTTTGGATTCTTCTCTTTTTCCCTCCACCAGTTTGTGTACGTCTTCCTTTGACCGTTGTTTTTCTTCTCTTGATAAGTTTATTGGAGACACGTTTTATATACCCTCCTTTTTGGGATCGTCTTGCTTTGGTTTTTTTCTTGACTCCTCCTACTCGTCTTTTTCTTGTTTTTGCAGGGGACGTATTAGCTTGGTTTCCGCTCATGGTAACTAAACGTATAGATTCTTGTGGCTGAAGTCCACTTGTCTCACTTGAATTCATATCTAGATCACGCAATTTTTGAAGAACACACCCGTTATCGTCACACGTGACTGTTCTCATGCCTCGTATCTAGGCCTCAAGTATAGCTTTACTATGGACTGGGTAGCTCCAAACTCGTGCGGTATCAAGTATTCGTCAAACAATGTGACACGCAAAACGTCAATGTCTTTACTCTGACACGGCAGAAACAACAATGGTTCAAACTTTACCACCACTTCCTCTTTATACTCTTTTGTCAGCCCAATGTCGCCTAAAATTGGAGCCATTTGGGACCCATAGTACTGATTGGAAACAACGTCGCATGCTAGTAAAAGACGTTTGGGCGGATCCTTTTTGATTTGTGGATCTATTGTTTCTTCTTTAATTCTATCTACGTCGTCAATAGTATACTTTTCACCTTCTGAAAATCCATTTCCGTATCCAACGCAAGAAAGAATTGTGAAAGAGCTGGTGGGAGCACCACTTTTAAATGCTCTGGTACTGGATCCTTGAGTCCAATCATAGCCTCGTCGTTAACCTCAAATTCAATGTGGTGTGTTGTAACATAATTGTTTTTTATGGTTGAATTTAAGGCATCTAGCACTGTGAATAATTTATTGTTTACTGGTTCTTCCATTGGTATGTAAATGATGAATGGAGCTAAGTTCATGAAATATAAATCTTCGCCAACGCCAACACTATTGTATGCGTCTATATTGAAATCATTTTGACTCCAAAATTCACCGTTTCTAAAAGAGTTAACGGGAAATCCCAGGGCTCTTGCAAGCTTTTCAGGAATTCGAAGGTAGTCGTTTTCCTCCAACAAACTTGATTCCAAATTTTTTGCTTGCATCAGTGGGAAACAAAATTTGGAAATTCAACGGCATTTGATTTAAATCTCTGTTCATTCGTCTCAAATAAGTATTGTAGTCCTTGTCTTTTTTTGTCTTGAAAAACACTTGAAGCGAATCATTGTTTTGTCTAATCATTACGAGATTCTGTAAGTCACTGTACTTTTCATAAGATATATAGAATGGAGTTCCGAGAGGTACTTGATTAAATGCATTTAAGTTGACCCAGCTTTGAGCGGGAAATCTCCCAGATGAAAAGTGTCTTCGTTTATAACCCAGACATGCTGCTAGTGGGTTCGGAATAATCACATTAAACTTGTCCACACTGGGATCAACGTGTGCAACTACTAGACCGTTGCCATCTGGTTTTAAACGTGATGTAAAACGCAGTGGAAATTTTGTTTTCTGTAGTTCATTATTAACACTTGTGAGAAAGGTAGAAATGAGATTGCTTGATTTTTTCAACTCGATGGTTCGAACAGCTGCAGGCTTAAGTCCGGGAAACAATGGCAATAGCGGCCTTATTTTTTGCTTTAGTTTTTCTGGTGGTGGTGGTGGCGGCTCTGGTCTTGTATATCGAATCTCTGAGACTGCCACATCATATGGTGCAGTAAGCTTGATTGGATTACCTAATTTTGATGTAAATCTTGCTGCCGTGTTTGATGCATACTCTGCCGATTTACTCATAAGAGTAATCGAGTAATTTTCGTGGGATTGCGCAGAGTTTACCAATGGGAATTTGAATGCCATTATTCTGCAGAAACCAATTCTTGGTCATAAAAGAACCCTTGTACGGCTTCACCTTCTAGATCTTCAATGATGTAAGTAATTGGGTCTGTAGGTCTCATTTTCACAACCTTAAAAAGTTCTTGAGAAAACGTGGCTGCATACCCCTTTGTGAATATGTTTGAATTTGGATATGCGAACCAATTGACCGGTCTTGAGTCGTGCCTTTTGAGCGACTGACTTTGGCGTCAGATATATCCTTTGTACATATACTCCCAAATACTCGATTTCAAGTCCTTTGTTACAGCATTTGGTTTCACTTGAGTGCTGCTGTGTATTGTATTGTTGTAGCTATGGACAATATTCTGTAGGACGTCCACGAAATGGTTGGTTTTCTTGTGGGTGATGTATCGTTGTACCTTTGCAAAGATCGATTGAATTGATCTCTCTACAACCCCGCTCTTTACCTGTTGAAAATGTGCTCTTTAAATTCAGCGCCTAGTACGATGGCTTGTGTGTATCGTATTTTTAAATGCTTACCTCTGTATACGTATGATATAATTGTATTTTTTTTGACTTTAGGTAGTCTTTAAACGCCTGTGATTTAAACTCAGTTCCCATGTCAGTCCAAAGACGGTGTGACGTCTGGTGCTTTGTTTCATGGAGAATAGATTGAAAGGCTGTCTTCATTGAGGCAAAGTGTTTTCTTTTGATTGGACGGACATAAAGCTTTTTGGAAAAAACATCGATAAAAAACAGCCAAAACGTATAAGGTTTGTTAAATTCGGCAAGGTATCCTAAATCCTTTAGAGCGGCAGCCCTATTTGATTACAAGTGCAATGATATATAGAAAAAGTGTGTATAAATATGTATGTATATGCACAAGATATATGCTCACCAGATTTCGTTGCTAAAGGGTACCAACACGCTTAGTTTCTTAAACTTTTTCTTGTTCTTTCTATGCATTCTAAATGCGTCTAATTTATTTAATTCTTCCTCAACTTCTTTTTCATCTTTAAAAGTAGGCCTATTTGTAATAAATGTCTTTAGTCCTCCAAAGGAACCAGCTAGCCTTGATGTGACGTAAGAGCGTTTGATAGCACTCATTTTGTATGCAAAGTAAACAAACTACAAAACACGACTGATCTCTGAATGCAAATACAGTTTATTTTATTGAAATTCTAAATCTAAAGTCAAAGGGTTTGTTAATTGCCATCATAGATTTGTGTTACATTGAATGTCGGTCATTCTTCACTGCACATACGTTTTGCAACGTTCTCATTATCCTCCCAGAAATCAAATAGAGTTTGTTCTGTAATGAGGCATTGTTCTTGATTTTTAAGTTCCAAGTAATCCAACAGCAGCTTCATCTCGTGTTCTGCAAGATAAGTAGTCGGCCCACCCCATGATCCATATGTCTCTGCAGCCTTGCCAGGTGGCATGTTGTTGACATATAGCCGATATGTGTTGTACTGCTCGTTCAGAATTAGCTTCAGGCGAAGCTTAGCCAGCGAGAGGTCACAGTTTTGCCAAAAGGATTTTGCGTCAGTAGTCCCAGTATACTTAGAATTCGGATCCAGCGTAGGGCGCTGTTCAAAGTATTGAACTATTGGTTTCTTTTCCATGCCCTTGAGTGCGTCAATCTGTGGGATGATCTCCTTCAATAGTTTCACCACCCAGAACGATTCGAACAAGTAAAAGCTGACGTGGTCGTGGGGTTTTGTTGCCTCCCCGTTCTGATCGTACTTCTTTTTCGCAAGCTGGTACTCATAAATAAAATCTTTATGAGTTGTTCTCTTGATTCGGGCATATTTGCCCAGCTGAAAATTACGCAAAATATATCATTAGAACTGTATTGCAATCTATGCACCTAGGAGTCCGAAAATACTTACCCACTGAGTGTCGGGAGTACAAAAATATTCCCAGTCAAATGCGGTGAGTTCGTCCTTCTCTGCGGGTCCTCTGCTCGACCCAGCTGCAGGCATGCCACACTTTGGAAGATTCTTGTACGCTGTTGATTATGTAAAGATTAATTTACAGTGTATAATTTCACGGGGCTGAATGTTTGGTTTTGAAATGCTTACCTGAAAATCGAGATATTATGTTTGCTTGATTGCGATCCAACAACTTATGAAATATTTTTGAAAATGGTCTGCTTTTATACCATTCTGAATAATGTAAAACATACGAACAGTGGAACAATTGTTTATGACTTTATAATAGTACAATTAGTTTATTCGTGTTTCAGATTTACAATAGTATCTCCAACTTTGTATTTCTTATAATTTCTCATATTGTATATTAACTGGTTTTGTATAAAGGTGACCCAAAATGGGTTTTCGTCCATACAAGGCTTACAAACACTAACAGACTCGTCATACATGTACACAAGATATTCTGCGCCACGTACTACCTCGTCTGGAATAATACACTCTTGTTTGTCTGTACAGACATCACAATTACTAGAACAAAACATTGATCGCAATAAGAACCAATTTTGTGGATCTTTTATGTTTTCTATCATGCATGCTACGGTCGGATCTTGCGTTATGTGAACTCCTCTATTGTACGCGTCTCGAACAGCCTCGTCTTTGTTTTTCACTAATGGCCCACAATAGACACAAAGTGTATTGCCATTGTAAATGTATGAAACCAATTCAGAAGGCTCATTGTAGAGCCATGAAAAGCTACAATAAAAGCATTTCAACGGATCCACAATGTTGAGGTTATTTCTTAGTTCTACTCGTGTTGCCACGTCCTTGGTTGTGCTGTCAATGCAATTCGATGATTCCGCCATTCTGACAATAAAATAAAATAAAGCTCAATTGTAAAATACATTGTTTAATTTCAATTTTTATTCAATTTTACATTCATTGTCCCAAGATTCTGCGAATGAGTTTTGGATTTGCTTGTTTAATTATACAGTTTTCAAGTACAACTCGTTTGACAGTTTGCCTGAACATTTCCAAAATAGCAGGATTTTTAATAAAGTCTTGCTCGCGTTCATTAGCAAACGCAAATGGATACATCATTACAAGAGTACAGGAGGGGCAAACAAAAGTTTTCCCCTCACTGCAATTATGTAACACTCGTCGATCAACCAGAGTCAGTTGTTTATTGCACTCATAGCATTGAATCAAATCTGGTATAACATCCAGTTGTGGACCGAATTCACGACGCATTTTACGTACTAAACAATCATTGCAGTATAAAGTTATTGGGGTATATTTCGAATCAACAATTACCATATCAGAGTGACATGTAAAACAAAATGTTATACCAAATTTACATGGTCCTTGCCAGCTACCTCTACATTTATAAAAGTTGTGTCTACAGTGCTTTGTGGGAGCCTTCATGTTTGGAGGCAAATCAAGTCACCTGAGGTAATCACAAAGTCTTCGTTTCCTGTGTTAAACAGCTGCAATCCCAGGCGCCTTCCTCCTTTGACGAGAATCCCTCCAATGAGAATTTCCTTTGGAAGGGTTGATCTGAATGAAACGTGTCCTTCACTGACGTTTGTGGGTGTTTGGGCAAACACGACTGCTGATTCATTGGCGGGGACGAAGGTAGTATACAACTAATGGACTGGTTTTGCTGGCAACGGACCCTCGAATGGCTTCATGCAAAGTAGTGGGCTTCTCGCGTGTTTGACTTGAATATTGAACCAGGCTGGCTGAGTTTCCAACAGAAACTAATTAAAAATCTAAAAGTACTCGGATTTAAAAACGCTAGCAGTACAATAAAACTAAATCTGTATTGTCCTGGTGGGTATAAGAGCAGAAAATAAATTGGAAAGTTTTATTTGGCATCAGGTCATATAACGGTTAAGTCATGGATTGTGAAGACTACTCTACCAGGCTTCAGAAGCCAACGTTTGTAATTACGTGGGATAAACGCATGGGGCATGATGGAGTACCTCACATCTCCAAAGTGGCATTGCTAAAAGAATATTCAATCATGTTCCCTCATCTCCATGTGCACTGTTACATGTGCGGGGACTGTGCACTGCTCAAACGTCAGGATATACCCCTATCTAGAAGAAGTCTGTTTGTGTTTCTTTGTGAAACTTGTACCCCTTCAGAGACACGTGAGTTATACTACAACTTACTTTGATTGTACTTTTAAAATGCAAAAGAAATGAATAAATAAAAAAGACTTTAACAATTTTTCTTTATTCGCAGAAATCTCTCCGTTGACAGGAGAAGTAAGCATGCACAAGTAATTCTAATACTTGTACGGGATAAACCCCCACTTACTTTTCCTGTTTCGTCCCCGATAGGCACTCATCAGAACGGCTATTAAATCATTGTACTCGACAAATTGTTTACCTTTACCATTTTATTTTATTGAAAAAAAAAATCAATTCACCATTGAAATATAAAACCACTAAATGATTGTAAACTTAAAACAAAACCCAATTCACCAATAGAATATAAAACCATTAAATGTTTGTAAAAGTTGAACCAAAATTCTATTTAGTATTGAAAAAAACAGTTGTAAAAAAACAAATGTATCAAAGAATTGTATTTATCATCATTTTTTAATCAAGTTGTTCTGCGGCATGTACTGTAAGATCTACTTCAATATCTTGGTGAAGTGCGTAGAGGTCTACTTGATCAGGCTTGGCATTGTTTATCAGCTGATTAAGCGTAGGCGCCGTGGTCACCGTCGCGGCCTCGTTTGGTTCGAAAATGTTGTTGCCATCAATCAGATCCTTCTTTGATTTTTTATTATTTGAATTGAGAGTGCTCTGGTTTTGTTTTTCTTGTACACGCTTCATAAGATGCTGTTAGGCTTGTGTTAATTCTGAAACCAGAAAACATTTATTGTACAACATATAAATTATACACATAAAAAACTCATTACCATTTCCAAATGCTGTCCCAGTGTTCTTGTCGATTGCAGGTGCCGTCTGATCCCCCTTGGTTGGACCTCGTGCTTCGGGTGTAAAGATAGTTGTTTTGCCTACACCAGGCAAAATGGATTTGTTTTTTTCGAGTTGCTGGCCCTACATTATCATTGTTCGCAGAAGACGGTCGCTGCGGTGGCGCTGCAGGCCCAGTTCTCGAGGATGAAGCCACCGGGCGAGATTTTGATTTTTTCTTGTCTATGAATCAAATAAGTATAATGTGAACATAGAAATATACCAAACACATAACACGTAATCTTCTGGTCTAGTAAACTACTTTTAATCTGCTGCATGTGGAGCATAAGTTCATCTATGCTCTCATCGTCATCATTTCGCAATTCTTCTACTTCTTGTTGCAAAGCCACAATCTTGATAGACTGTTGCTTAATCTTTTCTCCTATTTCCTCTTTTTGGGCTCGCAGTGTATTCAGTTCATCGACGTCTTTGCTAGTTTTAGCAACTGCTGTCCGTGTTGAAATTTTTCTAACTGTGTATGGGACCACATTACATGGATGAACAAAGTTGCGAGTACATGTACTTTTGAGACATTTGATTTTAATCTTGCCAAATAAGAAAATTCTCCTTTCAACGCCAGCTTTAATGCGCGCGTCAATTGCTGCGTACATACACCGATTGTGAAATGTATGCTGACAGCTTGCATCCTCGACCTTAAAAATAATCAAGCCATTAATTGCTGCAAGCCAAAGTAGTGCTTTCTGCTTTACAAAATTAGGATTAAATAAATATTACTTTGCTGTCAAACTGTATTGTCGAGAGTCCGTTCGTATTTTTCAAGTGACCATATTGTTTGGGATATTTATCCATCAAGTCAAAATAGTGTAGGCCTTCGTCGTTGGCTGCAGCAATATCTTCTTGTTTGCTCTTTGTCTCGGCTGATCTTTCAAGTTCGACCGTATGAGAATTTAGTAGTGCTTTTTCGCAGCAGTCACAGACGGCATATGTAATTATTTCGGCCATTCTGTATAAAAGTTAAAAGAAATGTATTTCTAAAAAAAACAATTAATTTGTGAAACGAAACGAATAAAATTAGCACCAGGACAGTCTTTAAGCAAAGAGCCACACGTTTCTTATAAATTTGTAAAAAGTATATTTTTTAATCAAACTAGCATCTTCGGATATGTCAACATGACAACTGTGTTCATGCTCTGGTGTAGAGTCAATTTATTTGATAAAACTTGTAAAAATAATTTTTAGTTGAAATAGGCCCTTTGTTTTTTCATTAAAATACGCCTTACGGACTTTGTAAGTACGCGGGTAGTTGTTTTCTGTAAATTTGTAAAAAATTATTTTTTGGTTAAAAAAGGCCTTTTTTGTGTTCATTAATATTGGCCCCATGTTTGTAGTTGGGAGTAGAGTCGATATATTTAATAAAGTTTTTAAAAAGAACATTTTTAACTATTAAAAATATGTGGGTTACTGATGTGCATTTGCGGGCGAGGCAGGGGCGGCATACGGCATATATTCTTAAGCCATAATTAAAAGAATATTTATATTTAATAAAATAGTTTGGGTCACTATTGTGCAGTTGTGGTCGAGGCAGGGGCGGCATACGGCATATTTTCTTAAGCCATAATTAAAAGGATATTTATATTTATTAAAATTGTTTGGGCCACTGTTGTGCAGTTGTGGTCGAGGGGCAGTGCGGTTTACGGCATATAGGTAGCTATGGTGCTCTCGGAGCAAGAGGCCACCGCTAGGCAGTGGCGGAGGAAGCCAGTGCCGTGATATACCCTTAAGCCACCAGCTACAGCAAAGCGTAATGCAACACAAGGTGTACATACGTATATAGGTAGCTTAAGTGCTCCTGGGGCAAGAGCGGTGGGCAACTACTGTAGTTGTAGCGGAGCCAAAGCCTACATACGTATCCTTTAGCTGGCAGCTAAAGGCAAGCATCCTGTGAAGCAAGATGCATTTACGTAGGTAGGTACCTAAGCTACTGTCGGAGGAAGAGGTGGGAACCACTACTGTAGAAGTAGTGGCAGATGAGGTAAGGACTACCTACTTTTGTAGCTCCACCCCCCGATTTTTCAAACTTGTGCAGGCAAAAGCTCTCAGACTCCTCGAGAATCCGAGTGACGAGATTTTTGAGATGCAGTCCTATTTATAGACAATTTGTCATTAGTAATTACGTGGTTTTGGAATCAGGGAGGAAGATTTACAGATAAACATCTTAATTGCAAGGGATTTGAAATGGTCCTCCAAGCTTAAGTGCTTATGGGAGCGAGCGTGTGTGGACAGGGGGGAAATATCTGTAGATACATACGTTAAATACTTGGGGACATGAAGCACATAAATTTTAGGTACTCTTAATTTAATTGAAATATTTTCGTTCGTAAGTGCGAACATTTTTGCCTGTCTACAGCAACTTACCTATACCAGTGCGTTCCGCTCTATCTCCTTGCCCTTGTGCTCAGCCATCCATTTGATGACAATTGTCTTCGTTCATCGCCTTCTCAGTCTCACTTACCTACTTTTGCAGTGCATCTTCCACACCACTCCGTCATATCCACACTCACATAGGCCCATTTTGCACTTCCATCTTCATCTACCTACGTCTCAGCTCATCATTTCCTTCTTTTATTTCTAATGCCGTCAAGACGGCTTATTTTGTATTGATTATTAAGATTTTTCAATACTCATTTCTCTATCCCATCTGTTCGTTGTGCATGCCCCCCAGCCTTTGGCTTTCCATCTCCATTACACTTCCATCATCTCCATTGCATTAGCTTTTTATTATTATTATTATTAATATTCAACATAATATTCGACAGGCTCTCTGGCCAGTTAGCATAGCCTAACATCTAACTGTTGAGGAAGAATGAAAGTAAATTGAATTATGATTTAGGCACTTGCAATAAAATAGGTAATAAGTATATTAATTAATTATTCTGTTGACGCAGGTAGGGTTAAAGCGTTGTGGCCAAACTGAAGGTTACAACATAATGCGGCAACAAAAATTAGAACATAGACGCCCGCAATGTTTGTTAAATGGAATCCGGAAACCAACTCAAGATTTCGATTTTTGAAACGTCTTGTAAGTTAAAAGTATCATTTGCAGTTCAGCAGTAGGTTGTGGCACTCACTGTGGCAGTGCATTTGTTGTAAATTGCAGCTAATATGAGACACAGCTATTTTGGCAACTCTTGCGTTGTTTTCATAACGATTCGATTTCCACGGTTTATATTTTAAATTTCTCCGCCAATAGTTAAGTTTGTGATTGTGTTGGGATTTGGGGACTGGAAACGGGATTCAGAGCCCCTTTTGACTTTTGAACTTGACTGTTAAAAGCAAAGAATTGAACTCATCGACGAGTGCGTACGTTATTGTGTGCCTTAGCTTTGCTTCAGAAGTACACGACTGCTCGTTCAAATGCTGGGGTATAGAAGGAAAGCGAAAGTGGACGTGTGGCTTAGAAGTTTACAGCTCAAGGTTTCCAGCTGGCATTCTCTATGAATTTTTGTTTTTATACATGCATTAGAATGCTTCCCAGAAAGTTTAATTTTATCCAACAATTTACTAAGTATACTAGCCTACAAATTCTAATCCATGCACGTTCAAAAATCTCACATCTTTAATTAAACCAAACAAGTATATGTTAGTATCTATGAAATGCTTCCGGCGAAGTTTCCCTAAACATTTAAGGTATTCTAGAAGCACATTTTGGCTTACATTTTCGTTTAATAGCTCTTACATTCTCAATGACCGTCTAGGCTGATTGGTTTATCCAGAATTATGTAATATTAGAGCAATATTGTTTTTACATTGTGCAAACTCAGGGACATTTTATTTTGAAACAGATACCTCCTGGAGCGCTTGCTGCAGATGTAGACTAGTAATAGAGTTGGACTTTAAAAAAGCGTAAACCGTTGAACATTAAGGCACACAAATTTTAAATGGGTTTTATTGACATGATTTTAAGACTTGGAAGTCGACAGCGTTCCAGTTCCAAGGTCACATTTAGGAAGTGGTGTCGACTAAGTGTTGTGGACCATTTGCCTCGTCGATAAATTGTCTGTCGAATAAAGATCGTGTCTACCAAGCAACTGTAATCTATAGAATCATACTGTGACGAGTGTGTCTAGAGTAAGAAAGGAGGATTACGGTACACGACCAATCAGAAGATTGAGAATGTAATTGTATAAGAGATGAGGTAATGCGCAGTGTGTAATGTGCAGTGAGGAAGTGGATTGCGAATGTGAGACGGAGACGGAACAAGAAACCAGTTAGGCTGCGGACGTTGGAAGATGCGGAAGCAAGAAGCGAGGAGTGAAAATATAGATTTGAGACGACGAGCATTTTGTGTGAATTTATTATTTGGAAATTTAATTAATTTGTGTTTTAAATAAAGTCCTAATCGAAAGGCATGGTGTTCAAGTACTCTTTGGTGATTTGTGTACAATCATTAATCATTCATTTTGTAGTTTTATTATTATTTAGTTCCAGGAATAAAAGATATAAATACGGTAAGAGAGCAGGAAGTCCAGACCAAACGGTTTTAGGCCGCAAGGCCGAACCTCTCATTGTAGTCATGCAAAGCGAGTTGCCTAATTAATCAGAAATGAGCTTCAGCTCAATCTCCCAGATTATCATCATAATGACGAATTAAGGAAGGTAAAGTAGTAGAAGTATGGGAAGTGTGGACTGACTAAAACACCAATTGTTTCAATACCGTAAATGATCTAATAGTGTATTTGCGTAAAAATTGTTGCAAGACGCTCGGACACTCCGCAAACAATTAGAGACCCGCGTATTGATGGATCATTTACGGTAATTTTGCAGCTACGAACATATAAGTAGTGACGAGTATTTTACAGCATTTTGAATAAGAATTTTCAAGCTTTTACAAAGAATCAATTTTTAGAGTATTTTAACAAATTAAGATTTTAGATTATTCTGCAAAATAACAGGTTTGCTGACGGAAAATACTGTGACACCCCAAAACTTGTAAGCTATCAAATTAGAAAACTTCTGAGAAGAACAACTACTCATTTTGTTTTAATGCATACGCACATCGTTTATTAATTTGTGCGCCTCCGGTAGTTTTCACATGATCTTCTTTGACATGTTTTAAGAGTGTGGACGTTGACAGGGTTGCAAAGTTGCACTCAGGACACTTGTAACCCTTTCCCGTGACATGCCTACGTCTTAAGTGGTCATAAAGATTTGAACGATGGCTGCACCTGTAGAAGCAGAAAGGACATTTGTATGGCTTTTCTCCAGTGTGCGACCGCAAATGATCTTCTAATCTCTCTTTTGTTATTGTTCTGTAGTTGCACAAGTGACACTTGAACTTCTTCTGCTCTTCCACCCACTTTGCATCGCCTTGCTTTGGATTCAATTTGCAGATTTTTTTATGCTTCTTCTGAGTTGTGACGTGTGCGAATCCTCTCGTGCAAAACTGACAGTTGTACGGCTTCTCGCGGGTGTGTGTGAATATGTGACTTTGCAAGTGCGTTTGTAAGCTAAACGTTTAGTTGAAAAGGTTGCATGGAAATGGCTTTTCCCCCGTGTGGGTCACCAAGTGAGTTTTTAAACTGGAATTTACTGTTGTTGAATAAGGACAGACTTGACACTTAAATCTGCTCTGCATTTCAACCCACCTTGGATCACTCTGTCTCGGATTTAGCTTGCAAGTACTTTCGTGACGAGTTTTGTTAGGATTTGTTGTAAATAAGTTTGTACAAAAGGCACAACTGTAATGTTTTTCACCTGTATGAGTCAAGATATGACTGTTTAAATTTCCTTTACGAGAACTTTTGTAGTTGCACAGAGAGCAAGAAAATGGCTTCTCTCCCGTATGGGATCGCAAGTGACGTTTTACGCTTGATTTAAAGTTTGAAGAATACTTGCAGATGTGGCACTTGTGAGGCTTGTCTCCTTTGTTTGAGCACGTGTACACTTTCAACCTGGTCAACAGTATTTCCACGGTTTGTGTAATGTTAAACCATAGCAGGAGCGCCTTCTCTGCTTTGCTTATTCCCATGATTTTACCTTTTAAAGTTCAGCACTGTTGTAAAGGCAAATGATGCAGAGTTCTTTTCGCCAATTATTGTTACACGCTGTATTACTGTTAAGCACCCAGGATGTGCTAAGAATATATTTAAATCACTGCTGCACTACTAAGCTTGTCGCTGGACTGAGAACGAACCTGGGAAGTAGGATACATAAAATTCTTACTTAATTCAATCTACGTACCCAAATTAAAAATTACAGTGCCCAGTGTGCTAGCGCTCCTTTCTACTAAACTCTATTTTAGCTGTGTCAATTTATCACGTGACAGTATTGTTCAGGAATTAAATATGATCGCTGAGCATGTAAGCGTGACGAAGAACAATAATGTTACGCTGCATAGTCTCCGATCTAATCTCGCACTTGCACTGAACCAAACTTTACAACCTACTGCCAGAGAAAAAGGGTATCACTTACAGCAATATTTATTACACAAACTCTAACTTGGACCTAACTCACATCTTGAGTGTTATTCGAGAGAAGTTTGTTTTGTAAGTTAAAATTATCGCATGGCAATTCAATAGCCCGTAGTACTTTGTAGTATGAATCTGTTATGAGATGCGGCAGAAATGAATAAAATCTATATAAGCAGCAACGAACTTAAGTAGTGGCAAGTATTTTACAGCAGTTTTAATTTAGGAAAATTAATTTTTTTCACAAAAAACAAATTTTAAGGGTAATTTAATAGATACATTTTAAAATAATTCTGCTAAATAATGCAGTTGCAGGACCAAACATACTTTTACACCACGCGGTTGAACTTGCCGCAAGTAAGACTCATTACAAAGCAGAGTGTACTTAAGGTTGTTTTGAATATATACACCAAGGAAAACAAGTGGAAAACAAGACACGGCGTTAAAGAGAAAAGAGAACTAATCCGTTCAGAATGTCTACCGGTTTTTTAGTTTTCGACTGATTGTTTATTTACTTGACCGTTATAATTCCAACGCAATCTCCTTGGACTTCAAAGATTTTCCTGAGATTCTGTGTGGTCTTGGTTCAGATAGAAGTAGGAGTAGTAGATATGGATATAGACATAGCTTTTTGGAGAGCGTATGTATTAGTGTGTTAAGCATAGGCGGTGTTAAAATTGTGAAAAATGTAGAAAAAGAGGACCTGTCTTCGGAAATTTTTCCCATGTTATTTTGCATAAGGAATTTTGGGTTTTT
>JAQFZC010004576.1:0-15807 GCA_034695205.1 Dicyrtoma fusca | reverse complement strand
TTTGAAAAAGTGTTATTTACTAGTTTTGACCGTTTTCAAAAAGTGTTGTTTACTAGTTTTGACCGTTTTGAAAAAGTTAATTTATAGGATTAAAGACTTTTGTAAAGCCTTTTTTCCATAGTTTGCCAGTTGCGAATAGGCTAAAACTATAGTGTAGGAACTATGAGCTCTTTGAATGTTGAATCTGTATTATTATTTTTGTTAGATCCGATTTTTTACGAATTTAGAATTTCGATGGACACACTGTCCATCTGTTTACGTTTATGACGAATATGTCACTGACTTGAAGGTAATACAACCGAAGTGACAAGTGACCCCAATTAAATAATAAAAATGGATCATGAAAACAACATTGTAACTGACCTATGCTATGTATTCAGACCTAGGTAATCAAATCACATTCACCACGATGCGATGTGCATGATGCGTTGGTCGCTGTCGAATTTGTCAAATCAAAAGTGCATGCATGAAAGTTGTTAAGTTGTTCAGGTTCGTCACTGTGCTGTGTAGATTATGACTTGGACCTGACTGGGATTGAGTAGTTGAGCATAAATAATAATAATAATTTCAAACGTAGGACGAATTATAATTAATAATTATACTGCAATTTATTGCACTACTTGTAATAATTACCACTGTACCTATATCATTAATTTATATAGTAATTTATATTATAATATTAAATGCTAAATGTACTTCTTTTTTTATAGGATTTACAAGTTATTTTTTTTGCTATCACTATCGTGCTATACTTTGTCGTTGTAAGCAATTAGCCTGGTTCTGGTTCTGGTTCTGGTTTGCTTTTGAGTTTTGACTCTTTCCTATGTACAGTGGAGTGGTTTAGTAAATCAAATATCATTTTTATCTTATCGTCGTATTCGTATCATATAGCTCTTTTTAAAAAAATGGAACGGCTATGCGTGGACGCGTAATATAGACTTTGATGGCTATGTACACATTATTCTAATATACCTAAATGACAGACAAAGTTGCCCCTTGAATTAGTTAGATATTGATTTGAATAGCAAATAGTCAAATAGTGATTTGAATGTAAAATGTAGATATTTTGCTTGTTGTTCAGTTTCAGTTCATAAATTATGCGAGGCTTGCACAAATTATACTACAACGTGTGCACATGTTAGCTCTGTCATATTTATGTATATAGATTATCATATCCTGTTTAGTGCCAACGCAACTTCAAGCCCTACCATTACCACAGCCAACAGTTTGTATGTACCTACTACAAACAGTAGAGTGATAGAGAGATTGCAAATAAATTATAAATTATATAAAAAAAGAAAAAAAACTAAATGTAAACTTACAGTGTCTGTCAGTGAACCATTGCACACATAAATGAAGCAACTGTAAAGGAAATATTCACTGTACGTAGATGCTTTGATCTTTCTTGTACGGAAGTACAGTACAGTGTGGGACCAAATCCAGGAAAAATAAACTGTCCAATCGTAGAGATTTATTGCGTAATAAGTCGGTCGTCTGATTGAAGCAGTTGTGTCACAAAATAATAATAAACGAACGAACTAGGAAACACAAGATGTTTAAATAATTGTAAAAAAAAACTTTAAAAAAATCACTTTGCACTCCAATTCACTGTCAATTATGTTATGTAACTTTTGTCTATAGTCCAATTCTACGTGAACGTGAGATCACACTTTTACCATTGACTAGGTCACTAGATATAAAACTACACGTATAGCAAGTATCCCGATGATAATTGTATGTAATTTTGAAAAAATAATGTACAATAATTACATACTTGCCTCCACAAGTGTATAATTTCACTGTGCAGCCTAAGATTGTACAAAAAACTAAACTATTACTTATCCACGTATTATTGTATTGTATTGTAGCTGTACACAAGATTTGAATAAAAATGTACGAAATTATATGGAAGAAACACACACACCGTCTGGACCGTCTATAGTCTATATCGGTCACTATAGCTATATACTATATAGCACGATATAGCTATAAAATCCCCCCTGTCCCTTATAGGCAGTATAGGCTGGACCTGGCCTGGGCCTGGACCTGGGATGGTGTCTGGACAGATCTCCCCTATGGACAGGGCAGTACAATGGTAAACTGTCGTCCCTCTGGAGATCCGTATAGCAATTATCAGTCGACCAATTTGAAGATGAAAAAAATCGTATTTGATCTCTTGAGCAGAGGCAGTGGTCTTTTTAGCTCATAATAGTAAATACACGAGGGACAAAGGGAAACCGGTTATGTTTCTTTTCTACTACCAAGATAAAAATGAACTGGGCACCTCCTGAAAAAATCAAAATGGGTTAAAGAAGCTAGCAAGAGCCAGAGACTGGAGAATTCTATACGGAATACGAAGTGAGGTGATACCCCACCAAAAAATCCTACACACAGCCAGAGCTTGTATCCCATTCAGACAGCGTCAGTTTCAGATTCAGATTCAGATTTTTTTTACCGGTCCATATACTATCTAGAAAAATTAAAATGATGAGCTATGCTCTATAGCTGGTGGATGGTGCTGGTGCTGTGGCTGTTGCTATTGGAATCCCGACCCCTCGGAAGATGCAGTAGTATAGTGCAATGCAATGCAATGTGATCGTGATCGTGAAGTGATGTAATTACGTTCGTTGACAGAGATAGAGGTACATTCGTCCCTTTGCCACTATGGGATTTACATATTTAAATCCATGGGGAAGTACCTACCTACCTACCTACCAACGTATCCTAGGTACCTACCTAAATGTAGATGCTTATAAAAGTTATGTAGATTGTAAAAAAATCCCGGCACTTGATAGAATGTACGGTAAATCTCTTGGAAAAATCGACGAAACATATGCTTTCCTCATTTTTAGGCACACCTCCTTTTCATTAGTAGTAGATTCAATTGGATTGCATTTTTATTCCCCAAAGCAATCCCATGCCAACAAATGCAATGGCATGGGAATTCGAATGCGTGTATCTCTGCAGTATAATTTTTCAACTGATGCTCTACACGCACTTTTTGTACCAAGCCAAAGCCAAGGTACCTACCTTCATACATTCGTGAAGGAAACTATATGTAAAGCCCAAGCTTAAAATAAATGTATGAGGTACCTTTTACGTACCTTTGAATGGTTGTATTTACAATTTAGAAAAATTGTGTGTGTGTTTGAGACCCAAGACCCACTTTGGGACTTTGGCATTTGGGCCGGTAGCCCCCCTCGATTCATTCCTACGGACGGACGGACACTCTGTCTGTCTGTCTCTGGTCTACCAGTAATTCTCGCTCAAATTTTAAAATCATCGTCCCTCCTAAGACAGGGAAGGGAAAAGGCGGGTGAAAAAATTTCAAGGAGGTGGAGTCTCTCTGTCTGTCTGTCTGTCTCTGTGCTCTCTTGAGTTACTCACTCGTCAGCAAAGCATCGGAAGCCTTCTTACAGTCATTCTGTTTCTACAATTATTCTGGTAAGGACAGTCAGAGACGGAGATAGGGATGACAGAGATGATGATGATGATGATGGGCAGAGAGACATGACGAGGTAGGTAATACAAATCTGTATCACGGTGCGATTTCGTGGGGCAATTGGCATTGAATTGACTGAACTGCCATTGTATTGGCATTAGAAATGCATGCAAAAATAATGTATTTTAACCTATTCGAAACTGTGACACTATGGAAACAATGTTTTACAAATACTTATATATAATTTGTACTACAAATCAACTTTTTCAAAACGATCGGTGCTATAAAGAAAGAAATAGTTTTTTGAAAAGATCGAAAACTAGTAATTAACAATTTGAAGAAGGTCAAAACAAGAAATTAGCATTTTGAAAAAGTTTAAAAACTGGAAAACAACATTTTCAAAACATTCAAAATTAGTAATTAACCCTTTTAAGAAGGTCGGTGGATCAAAACAAGAAATTAGCATTTTGAAAGGGTTAAAAAACTAGAAAACAGCATTTTCTAAACACTCAAAAATTAGCAATTAATCCTTTTAGGAATGTCGGTCGATCAAAACAAGAAATTAGCATTTTCAAAAGGACGTAAAACTAAACATAATACAGCTTCGAACAGGTTAAAACGAAATTTGCACACTGCACTACGTCACAGTACGCAGACAGGATTTTAAATAAACAGCAATCATTCCTTAATATTCCGTTGCCTTTCATTTTAATGGAGGGTCGGACGGACGGAAATGACCCTTTATTTTTTAAGCTTTAGAAACTGTAGATAGTGGGTTTTGCTTCTAGCAGTTTTACTGATATGCTTTTTTGCATGGTAGAAACATCCACATCAACATCAACAGTTGGCCTCTGTAAATAAATACACGGCACACTCGCTAATAGTATTTTGGCGATGAAGTAGTGTTTTGTAAAGGAAGCCAGCGTTGGTCTAATTTAGTAGAATTTGTCCAGTCGTAGTTTTGTGGTGTTTGTACCTACAAATTAATTTTGCTTTGACCATTGAATTCAATCCAAAACCAAAAATAGTACAAAATTAGTACAAAAGTGAAGCACAGTAGCCAGTATAGTATAGTGGTGTGTTTATTAGCAAAGTACACAGACACGTGGAACCTTGGCAACAACCTCATCACTGACCCTAGCCAACGCAAACCTCACAGATTAGTGATTGATTAATGATCACTGATAGTGTGTTGTATGTAGTTTCAATTGCAATCGGCAATAAATAAATCTAAAAATTTGTATTTTAAAAATGTAAAGTTAAGTTGGCTATTGGTGTTGGCAAGTGTTTTGTGGGGTTAGCCACCTATACAGATAGCTTGGCTTATTCCTGAAACTGATTAACACGAAAGTTGCTGCCGTTGCAATTTTTCAATTTGGCTCGTGTATAGCTAGTATCATCTACTAATTGAAAATTACAATGTATTACTGTGTGAATTATTGGGGTTTGAATTTTAATAAATAAAAAAATTATCTTATCCATAAGTACCTACATAATAAGCTAACCAAACACTAGAAAGAAACGGCTATCGTCAAAAACAAATACGGACAGATGTTCTAACTACGTGCAGTGGAGTGCAATGGACTGATTGGGCTGATTATGATTATGATTGTGATTAGCATAATTAATTAAATCAAAAACTCGTGTCTGAACCCAAGCCTTGAATTTGCACTAGTTTTTACACATTAAGGCTTGCATGGGCTTTCAATTATTGTATAAATATTTGCATATGTCCCACACTCTGGTTTCTAGCTTTGTTTTTGTTTTTCTTCCAGAAATAAGAACTATAGAAAGCCTAATTAACTAATGAAAAATTACCCTCGTTCTGTGGCCTGTGGTCTTTTCGTCTGAATCACTAATCGAAAGCCCTCTCATTAGGCTTGTTACCTTCGCTAATGCTATACCTATAGTGCATATAGGTAGGTAATCTATATCATTATACAGACGTTATTCTTTTAATTCTATATATAAAGCACAGGTACCTACCTAATTGTGTGTATTTGTACGTGGCTACTAAATAATTTGGATCAAATCAGTTATTTAGATAAAGACGATCGACTTATTCGTTCAATTTGGATTTACCTCTTGTGGTACTTTTATCCTTTTACTTGAGACTTTTACAATTGGACTGACGTCTTTCTTTAGGCATGCTACATCAATAATTTCCCATTACTTTTACCAAGTACCACTGGTACCTACTATAAAACCAAAAACCAAAACTAGAAGGATATAATTAGCTATATCAATAAGCTAGGCCAAAATCCAAATCCAAAGGCAAAGTCAATAAGCCGCAGGTTTAATTATCGGTCTCTATACAGGTATTTTCTATAATTAATTGTAAGGTACATTAACCCAGCTAGTTGGCTGTACCTATCAATTAAATACTAATTAAATTGAAATAATTACATCAAATTCCTTTTTATTACTACACGACGGTAGTACTGTCAGTACAATAGGATATAAGTCAGCATAAACTATAACTATTACGATTACGATTATAAAACCCGGAATGAAACTTGAATTTCTTTTAATAATCGAAACCATACAGATAATAGGAGCCGTAATAACAATATAGTAATTTGAATATGAAAATGATAAAGGAAGCACCGCTACTATGCAGCTATGCCAGAAATAATAATACATAATAAAAAATACAATCAAATACAAGCAACAAGACAGAATAAAAAAAGATAGAAAAAGAAGAGTAGGGTAGTAGTACGCTTAAGCATCTTGCATCTTGCAACTTGCATCGTCAGCTTCAATTGTGGTCCACAATTGATTAACTAATTAAACGAGACCAAAAGAAATTTGAAAGGGAATCTCATCTATGAATTAAAATGACTTGACAATTTCCGTTTAGACTCAAGATTCTTACATAAAAATATAGGCAAGGAGTAAGTCATTGTGTATCAATGGACAAAGTTATAGCATCTCTTAATTGAAAACTGTGTGGGTACCCAGTGCAGTGAAATCTGTCCGTGTGTGTCCAGACAAAAAAGGTGGTGAGTGAAAACCTAACCCAACATAAAAGACAATAAATAATTTGAATACTGCCACTGCATCTGTATAATAATGCAACTGAATCTTTAATCGGATCCTGAGTGCATCTAAATCCAACATTAATTGATGCAAGGAAGGTCCAACCACAAGAAAAAAACAGAACAGGATCAGCAGCATCAGTCCCTATAAGATTTTGCTACTAAACAACTGGCAGCGATGAGGCTATGGCTATAACGAAGATACATACAGATCGAATAAATTGAAAGACACAATAAAAATCTCAAGTCATCTTCGAGCTGGCTGTATACAAATACAAATACAAATACTTAGCATAAATACAATACGATCCAAACACAGTATAGACGGTGCTATGCTACTCTACCAGTAATTATCGTATCGATATACCTATATGTACATCACTAGTGTAATAAAGATTGCATGAGAACGCCGAACGGTTAAATTCATGAAGCTATTGTAAATTGTAAAATTAAAAAAAGAATAATATCTTTCTGGCTCACTCAATAAAGTCGTTACTGTAGATCCAACGTATGTAAAACCAATTTCGACACAAGAATTAAAACTATCTTCTTTCATTCTAATTGCTGCACAATTATCTGTGCTTATTATTACTTTTGCTTGTCTGTGATTTTTACTTGCCTTGTGTTGAGAAAGACCAATCGATTACTAGTACAGTCATTGTATAAAATTGGAGTACATTAATTAATTTGGCTAATTTTTTAAATGTTTCATTAATTTAATTTTTGTTTCAGTTTCAGGAGCCTATTACAACTCCGTACAATAAATAACTGTCAAAACTAAAACTGCCAAAAACAATTTTGGGCCTTACAATTAGGGGCTTTAAAATACTACCTACACGTTTAGAAAACGCGAGAAACTATAAAAGGCAAATACCATTTTGAAAAGGTACAAAACATGATGTTACACTACACCATTTCAAAACGGGCAAAATGTATAAACAACGTTTCTAAAAGTTCCAAAGCGTGATATTACACCATTTCAAAAAGATGCAAAACGTGATATTACACCATTTCAAAAAAAGGGCAAAATGTGGTAAAAACGTTTCTAAAAGGTGTAAAACAAAACACATGCGTACATTTTTAAACGTCATTTCTACATACTAGTATTTTCAAGGCCCTTTGCCGTAGAAGCTGTTCAGTACACGTTTACATAAATGTAAGCAGATGCGATTATTTTGGAATAGTAAACAGTTAAACTTTAGCTATATATACCTATAGACTATAGCCCTATAGGTATAGCTGCACAATTTAAAATTTTTATTTTTCACAACGCATTTTTATTTTTCCACCAGCCATTATAGCATTGATACGAGTATATATTTTCACGCTCCGAAACTCGGTGCGTCAGTCCATTTGTATTGAAGCCAGCCAGCTTGCGTTAGTAGCGTTTAAACTGCAGCTACATAGAGGCAATAGTGCATGTGTTTGTACGTGTTTGTGTGCATAGAATAGAATCCAGCTCCAGACCTCGGCATAGCATCGGAAGCACGGTGTAAATGATGTTAAAAAGAGAGAATAAAAAAATGGAAAAAATGCGAAAAATAAAAAAGTATTCTTTGTTCCTCATTTGCATAGGGAAAAGGAAAAGAGGAGACCAGATGGTTCTCGACTCGTATTATGCATCACGTAGACAGTCGAAAGATCCCAGAACGAACTGCCTTCTGATAGCTTTACAGTGTCCAGCCGTTGTTCTTGGGACGATCGCTCCAGTGCAGTGCGTAGAGCCCTATTCTGTCCGTCCGTCTGTCTGTCCGTCTGTCCGTCCGTAAACTGCATTACGTAATAGCAATAACCGTCCCTTACAGGATTCCCATTGCCATGGCTACTACCCAAGCAACCCCACCATCACCATTGCATTGCATGACAGAATTACAAAAGCTGAACAACTGCAAACCAGCTATTGAGGCTCACGTCAAATAATAAACTTTGAACTGCGTAAGTATCTCTATCAGTATTTTATTACAAAAGGGAAAAACAATGCTTCTATTATTTACCTACCGATTTTTGACTGGGATACGATTTTTCTTTAGAAAAAACCCAAACCCTGGCAGGGAAACATGCAAAACCGCATTCACTATTCAGATTGACACTTGACTTTTGGGGAACATATAACGGAACAGAACATAAGCTGTAATTACAGGTGTGGAAAATGCAGGATGCATGCAAACTTTTTTTTTTAATTAAAAGCTATGGGAAATATATCTGCATAATAATAGTTACGTATGTTATAACAGTAGGTTTGTTTTGGTTTTGGTTTTGGTTTTGGGTTTGGTGGCAGTTGCAAAAAAAAAACAATTGTACTGTATTAAATGCATTGCATGTATTTTGCCAAGTCGGTCGGTTTAGAGAAGGAGGAACCTGACCTGGGGCCTCGGCGACCCGGGTGTCTTTCTTTTTGCATGGAATTATAAAATTATAAATATTTAGTGTATAATTATCGATGCACAAATGAATGGAAAGATTTGGAGATTTGGCATTTCACACTTTGCATTTTTTTGTGGGATATTAATGCACAGACAGCACAGGTGCAATTTAACCTTCCTGTGAATGGTGAATCAGACTGATTTTTTTTAAATTGCACAATTTCTATGGAATGCATGGCTATACTTTATACATACTATTCGTCATTCGTGATTCCCTACGATTGCCAGATGGCATTTGCACAATTGCTTTTCCATCGTGACCTGTCATACCTTTTTTTGACAGTTAGCTTTCAATTGCACATTTGGACAGACAGACGATGCAGAGCATTGCTTTTGCTATTTAGGCACATAATTCTGTCAATCTGAAGTCAAACTAGGGAATTGGGTGATAAAAATGGGTTTGCCTTTTGCAATTGCTTCGGCGCATAACTTATATGACTAATAAGTAATGAGTATTACAGTCTAATCCAAGGATCTAATTTTAGCTCCCTGAAACCCAATTATTTTGCACATACGAATTTGAAATTTCCCATTCCTCACCGAAGCACAATTGTGTACTCGATCTATCTGTCAAAATTGCTTTGCGGTCAGACCAAGAATTTGGCGCATGCGCGCCAATTAGCGCTAAGGGAGCTAAATTTAGATCCCTGGGGTCTAATTTTAAATTCTTGGATCTAAAAATAGATTCTTTAAAATAAAGTCTAGGGATCTAAAAATAGACCCTTGGATTAGACTGTATTAGGAGCAAGCCGCCAACGGTCCGTCGGTTGGTTGGTCGCAATTGCTCAGAAAATGCAACGAAAATAGCAGTTTTTCAATGTTTTTCAATTTTTGCCGTGAAAAAGTGTAATTGCGGGTATTACAGCCTTTTAAAATGTTGGTTAAACGATAATTTTTTTAAAAAGTGTACTATATGTATATCATTTTTAACAGCTTTTCAAAACTGTTAATATCACGCTTTACCTATTTTGAGAAGGCGTTTTGTCAAGTTTTGCATCTTTCGAAAATGTTGGTAGCAAGTTGGGCCTTTTTGAAAAAGAGTAATAGTGGGTGTTAGAGCATTTCAAAATGTTCCTGCCGCGTTTTGCCTTTTTTGAAAAAGTGTAATAGCGGGTGTTATAACATTTCAAAATGTTGCTGCCACGTTTTGCCTTTTTTGAAAAAGTGTACAGCGTGTGTTATATCATTTTAAAATGTTCCTATCTATCCTGGTTTGTCTTTTTTACAACATTTAAAATTCATGTTTAGACCTCTTTGGAAATGATTCATTTGGTATACATATATAGCCAAAGGTATATCCACCTACTTGTATTAAAGATTTGTTTATTTGTTATTTGGTTTATTATAATTACAAGTTTATCTTTATGACCGAAAGAACTGCCTACATAGATTCAATCGTCCCAGACAGACCCACACCTGAAGTGAATACTAAAGTACCTACCTCAGTCCATGATTGCCTTTCCATTTCATTTTGGCATCTGTAATCTGTATGAACGAAACTGGGCTGAAGACGAAAGACAAAGGCCACCACCGTGTGTAGAGATAGCATTAAAAATAATAATAAATTGCTATGTAATTCGCACATTGTCTAAGCTTCCACCGATAATCCATTACATCATCAACCGACCGTCTTATTTATACTCTTGTATGTTAAATGAATAGGGCTTCAAAAAAGTAAAAACTAATTTGCATAACTATAGGAAGTTTTTTGTCTCTGCTATACCTATATCCATGTATACTATAACTATATAGGCAACTACATACTTCGGCTGCATCCCTTCTGCCCTGCCAATTTACCTGCAAGTGCCAGTGCCAGTCTGCTTGCACTCTGCCTCTTGGCCATCCCAATGATCTACAATAATAGTAATAGTAATAATAATAATAGTAATAATAATAATAATAATTCTAATCGTAGGTTTGTAGGTCTGTAATGCATTTTGCACGGGCACTGGCAGACTGGCCCAGAGATTTAACCTTTTCGAAGCAGCAATATATCTAGTGTTACACCTTTTGGAAAGTGTTGATTTCTAGTTTTGACCTTTTTGAAAGTGCTAATTTCTAGTTTAGCACCTTTTGGAAAATATTGATTTCTAGTTTTGACCTTTTTGAAAGTGCTAATTTCTAGTTTAGCACCTTTTGGAAAATATTGATTTCTAGTTGTGACCTTTTTGAAAGTGCTAATTTTTAATTTTTAGTTTAGCACATTTTGTTAAGTGTGTATTTCTAGTGTGACACGTTTTCGACAATGCTAATTTCTATTTTTACACCTTTTGAAAGTGTTAAATTGTAGTAGATTTAAGCAGTAAACAACTTCATGGTTTATTAGTTACGAATAGGTTAAGTGATGGAATAAATAGGAAAGTATGGGCGGTAGAGATGAAGTGGATTGATTACAAAAATTACATGACAGATTTTTAATCAACGGGCATCCCAGTACAAGCAATCCTCCTGTTTACCTCCTGCACTGAATTACATTTAGAATTCAAATTTTTCATCCCTTCAGTCTTGAGCCCGTCAACCTACAGCATTGCATTGCATTACCTCAGATGTGCTAATCAAGTTTTTTCGATGCCTTCATGGGAAGCCGAAATTTTAGCCACACAAAAAATTTTAGCTGAGATGGGTTCTTTTTGACGCTGGCTCACAACCTGTCACCCCTTGTAAATCTTGTAATGTTTGGTGAATGGCTATAGAGTGCAGCTATATCGAGCTATATAGAGCTATAGTGTATGTATAGACAGACGATTAATTCCTAGAAACAGAAACCTAATTCCCCTGTCATTCATATCACTAGCGTAATTGCAAGAGATTTAATAAACAATTAATCCAATCGTATCTTTCATGCCAAAGTGAAAGGGTTAATTGATTAATTTAATTTAGTAAATAATTCATAATATTTTTTGGTCGATTTTGTTTACAGGTTGAAAAAAATGGGGTAAAAAAACAAAGGGTTTCAATGCCTGTCCTTAGGCTTCCGTTTTCCAATTTCTTTTAAGGAAAAAAAAGAGTTTGTATCGTTTCCTTCGTAGCGAAGGTGTGAAATCCTGGGGTGTTCCGTGGTTACTGAACACTATTATTATCTCTTTGTTTTAAAAGCTTAAAAACCCTTCAAAAGCTGGGCCAGAATAATCTTTAATGTACATAAAAATAAGGACTAAATTACATCCATGAAATTTCCTTCAAAATTAAGGGCCTCTGGTAAAACGCATTACGTCACTCACGTCTTTAGCATTGAATTACTGTGCTTCGTTTATTGCTGTTGAGCCGTTTCATATTTTATTTAGAAATAAATTAATTGTTTGTAATAACAGTAACGATAATAATTAAAATTTCAATACAATAATACAACACGTTGTAAGACGGAAGGCTGGCTGATGGACTGGCGTACCTATGTAAATTATGACTTAATTTGAAGCTCGTAAAAGTTTGGTGCATAGAGGAATATTTTTGTCATAAAAACTGGAACCAGTCGCTATAAATTATGGAATTCATCAATTCACTCTGTTTTGCATGCACTGCACGGGCAAGTAGATAATTGCTTATCAAAACAGTAAGTAGTACAAATGAATTATGTTCATTGCTATTATGTGTGTAGGTATTATTTTCCGCCCAAAAAGTGATAACTGCACAGATACTGAGATAGACAGGTGTTCAATGGAACTATTATATTGGTAGGTTTATAGGTACGTTGGATTTTTAAATTTAATTTTAATTTCTTTATTTTATGTTCAGTTTTCTGGGAGAAATAAACATTGCATTTTTTATTTACGGGGCACGACAGTAATTAATTAATTTTATGATTCCAGTTCCAGCCCTTCTTTCATTTAAAAAAAGTCATTATTTTTTTATCTACAAATCATTATACATACAGAGAGTAGTCGAAGGCACTGGGTATACTGACGGATCGTACTGCCATAAAAATTTGTGAATATTTGAGTAAAACTTCATTTTTACGCCCATTTTTAAAGGCAAAAACGATCAACTGCTAGTTTTTAGTTTAATTTAGTTTAATTTGGTTTTAGATTTGAATTTATAAATGATAGGATGCTTGTCATTGGGAATCTGACTGAGTGACGGAAATAAATTATTGGATTTTTTAAACCCTAATGTGCCCTCTCTGCTACCCTCTCACAACCCTTTAATCAAAACTCACCCTTGCTTTCTCACACGGGGTTGCAGCACATCCCGAACGCATTGCATTTCATTATCTGGGATGATTAACGGACGGCGACCGTGTGTGTATTAAACCCTTCCACTTTATTCGCTGGAAATTGTTGCAGGGGCTGTAGTTAGGGGTCTCGCAGATGTGACTTCATACAATTTGGGATTAAATGAATCATTTTAAAAGAGAGCGGTTTATGAATTTAGATGTTTAAGTTTATTCAAAACGTTGTAATCACAGTCTGGAAAGTTTTAAATCGTAAAAGAACACTTTTTTATAAAGTCAAAACGAAATAATTACGGCTTGAAAATGTATTACACTGTAAAACATGATATTATACGGTTTCAGAAAAACGAAATTCGTGATTTCAACTTTTTGAAATGTTGCAAAACATGAGATTTGCCTTTTAAAAGAAAGGAAAATCGAGATAGTAGCATTTTGAAAAGATGTAAAGCATGATATTGCACTTTTTCAAAAAGGGCAATAAAGCGTGCTACTAACATTTTGAAAAGTTGCAAAATAATAAATTTTACTTTTTCAACAAGGGCTAAACGGGGAATTAACACTTTGAAATCATACAAAACACGGTACTATACTTTTTTAAGAACGGCAAAATGTGCTATTAACATTTTGAAAAGCTGCAAAACAAGATATTACACTTTTTCAAAACCGGCAAAGGGTACAATTAACGTTTTGAAAAGTACCAAAACATGACCATACACATTTTCAAAAATGGCAAAGCGTGCTATTATAATTTTGAAAAATCCCAAAACATATAGTTATACTTTTTTCAAACAAAAAAAAGAAACTCGTTATATTACCCTTTTAAAAAGTCGCAGAAACATCATAATTACACTTTTTAAAAAAAGGCAAAACTTTTACCATTAAATTTTCTAAAATGACCCAAATATGAAATGTAGGCATTTTCAAACCATCATCAAACAGTTCCCATTTATATACCATTTATATCATAAATGCAAGGCCCCTTAAAGCTAGACCGGTAATTTATACAGAATACAGAGCTATACTATATATTCTCTATAAACTACATGTATGTAGCTATAGCTATATAGCGTGCCCACTATAATAGCTACATAACTTCCAGTTATGTACACTGTAAGTGCCCCTGCTCAGTGCTCAGTGCTCCGTTTCCCATGGCCTATGATTCTAGATACAGAAATTGCATGTAGGAATGGAGATGGAAAAATCATTAGAAGAAATTGAAGAACTACGACCATTACAGTTTTAGTTTGGAGCATAAAATACTATGACGACTATCACGAGCCTTGATCACTCGAACAATAGGCACACAGACACACCAGCCAAACACTATCTTCTGTCCTCAGTTCTGTCCTCAGTCGTCCAAAAAATACAGATAAAAGCGTACAACAGACTCTGTACTGCATGCTGCTGCCATGGAAACGAGCAACATGGAAAAAGGAAACCAGAAGGAAAAGTCATAACATCAACATCAGAATAGATGAGCAAAGAAAATGATCCAACTTTTACTTTTATGATCATGATCACCATCTTTTCTTCGAGGGAAAAGTCAAGTCAAGAGACACATTCCATGTTTGTGTTTGTAAATAGAGTCGGTGCTTACACGGCTGTAGTGGCTATACCTATAGCTATAGCTATATAGCCTATATATAGCCGATATAGTATAGCTATAAAGTGCTGTTGCTTATAGAAGACATAATTGTGTTGCTTTTGCGTTTACTTTTAAAGCTATGCCGTCGTCTTGGTTGTTTTTGGCGTTACTGTTGTTTCAAAGCAAACTGCGTACTTTTGACTTTTGCTATAGGGGCTTGTAAACGTGACGTCATAGAAATGGCAAATGGTGTTTTGAAAATGTCTAAATGTAGGTAATGTTTTACGCCTTTTGCAAACACGTTAATTTACTATTTACACTTTTCTAGTTAGAAAATGCCGTTTTACTTGTTTTTTAAAAGGTCCAAAGTGACAAAGTGTGTGTGTTTTTTTTGAAATGCCCTTCTAAGCATAGTTTAACGTTTTCGAAATGGTAATTTGTACATATCTAGTTTTACATCTTTTCGAAAATGTTCATTACCAGTTTTGACCGTTTTGAAAGTGTTATTTAGTAATTTTGATCGTTTTTGAAAAGGACAATTTCTAGCTTTACACATTTTTTAATTGCTTATTTCTTGTTTAGTTTTGTTGAGATTTTTGTAAGTGCTAATTTCGGGCTTTAGACCTTCTTACAAATTTTTAATTCTAGTTTTGATCTTTTTTGAAAGTGCTAATTTCTAGCTTTACACCTTTTTTATTTGTTGGTTTCTACTTTTGGCTTTTTTGAAAATATCATTTTGTACAGCTGGGACCTTTTTGAAAGTATTATTTTCTTATTTTGATCTTTTTGAAAGTGTTACTTACTAGCTACTTTTGACCACTTTGAAAGGTTTTAAGAACCTACCAACATAAATGCTGGTCCTTCTGGGCTGGGCTTCGAACTTAAAGACATCTCACAACCCAGAAAGAAAGAAGGAAGGCACATTTGTTTTGTTTACCCTTGGTTTTAAATTTAGTAAAATTTAAAATATATGTAAGGCACCATAGCCAGTGCAGCTATAAGTACAGATATACGCCTATCCACTCAGCTATAGGCTACAAGCACCCATCGTCTAATGTCTAATAATGGTTGAGTTGGTGGAGCCAAACTTGTGGTAAAATCCTCCACCACTTGCCATTTATCTGTCCATGACTACTTACACATTACCTTTA
>JAQFZC010004575.1:0-15808 GCA_034695205.1 Dicyrtoma fusca | reverse complement strand
TCACCCACAGTGACTGATTGAGTCAGGTTGTATGAACTTCGGTTAAATCGACCCAATGAATAAATTATTATTATTATATTATGTTAAGACAATTTTCTCTTTTCCAAGCTTTGACCAAAAATTAATTTGGTGAGGAATATATTTTTGTTTATAGGAAGTAGACGATCCGGGACCAAACTTCATCGTTGTGTATGATCTTCAAAGTGGCACACTGTTTAAAAAGTGGAAGCCCGGTTTTAGTACTCAGGCAATTGCAATTTCCGCACAAGGCGGTTGCGTTATCAATGCTTTGGAAGACAATCGCATTTTAGTCTGGGATCTCGTCACAGGTACAATAATTACCTACATATTTTTTTATGGGGTTCACTGTATAGAAGCGTAGAAAATGGTTAGGAATTAGCCAATGTTTAACAAGTTGTCTAATTCCTAGTCCTTATTTCTATTTCCGTATAAAGGAACGTGTCAGTGGTCACTACAAAAGCATACAGCCCCCGTAGACATACTGCGTTTGGACCAGAAAGGATCGAGATGTCTTTCTTGTGACTCCATGGGACGGGATAGAACAGTTTGCTTATGGGACTTGACCAATGGTAAGTCAAAGATTCATGTTTAACATCACCAACTTTTTTAAATTGAATCTATGTTATTTGGCCCGTTCCATTTTCATGAGTAAGTATACATTTTAAAAGAAAACGTCCGTGTGTGTAAATTAAAATGCATGGGTCGTCTTTCTAACAAATAAATGGAGTGATTCACAATATTTTTATAGGAACTCTTCTGGCTCTCTTCACCCCAGATGTCCCCTTTACGGCATGTGATCTGTCGAATGATGGAGATGGGGTCATACTAGGTGAGATACTTTGACTACAAACTCCAAAGAATATTTTTTATATTACAACATTACACATTTGCTTCATGTACTATACTGACCGTGAAAATCTTTGCATATAAGTCATAACTTTATAATTTAAATGACAATACTTTTTTCTAGGATTGAAAGGAAAGACGGAGATAGTAACATTACTCTACAGGGACAATGTTTCCGTCTACGGAAATCGTCTGGAGGAAAAATTTGGAGCGGATGACAACCAAGGGAAAGTATCCGATTTAAAAAGTACTTCCTAACCCTTCAAGACGAGAATAAATAAAAACAAAGAAAATGAAGCGCTTTAAACATTTCTACATTAACTTAAATTTACATACTCTTACGTTGTTTTAGTTTCATTCAACTTTAGGTTTTTTTTGCTGACCATAATTGTAAGTCAAAACTCGCAATTTTCCAAACGTTTTCGCAATACGCATAAGTCTATTACAATCGTCGCATTTCAACACGTCTTGTTATAGTTGTACGTCAATAATACAGAATTACACATAATCGTGTTACAAGTTATTTCTATGTGTTCTTCGTTCAGTCGTTACCAACATCGCATTCGTGCTCTAGTCCCTTAAAATTTTTATAGTTGAGTCATAACTTCATGCTAGTAGTGGTAGGCTAAGAAAACTCAAAGTCGTAGTGTCCGTCGGGATATAAAAAAAACCCCCGTCAGATTTAAAACCTTACTGTCTACATATACGGTAAGATTGTAAGATTTAAAATCTTACGTACACATAAATAATAATAAAATTATTATTATATGGAACTCAGAAGTTGTGTAGCATAAGGGCTTTAAGGCTAGAGCAGGAAAGCGTGGGGAAAGCAAAACATGGTTATAAGAATCCTCCCGCATAGAAATTTGAAATAGCCCAGTCAATTCTACAATATTTTTTAGGATAATAATAATAATAATAAATAATAATAATAATAAATTGCAACCAAAACAGTTACAATTTGTAAACGTAGGTACCTGTATTATATGCACAACATAATGTATACCAACCTATGTTTTATTGCGGTGTGGGGGGGGGGTCTAGAAGACAAGTAGTACCTGCACTAGGCATACACTCAGTGTTCAACAACGTATGATGACTGCAGTTACAGATTAATTTCATGATTATCTTGTAATGGTAGTTAAGTACTTGCTAGAGTGTACCTTTTGCTAGAAACCGAAACAACAGATATTAGTACCTTACAACACTAGTCGCTGGGGGAAAGACACGAATGGATGATTAGGTAATAACATCAACTATTCTGGTGTTAGTGTATAGGAGTTAAGTGTAGAAGTATAGATATATATATATAGTACTGTCTTATTTTACATAGTACGTTATTTTGTTTGTTTATTGTGAGAAGAATAATTCACAGTACTAGTGCAAATTAACTAATTATAATTATATGAATAACAATCAGAGAGCCCTGCTGGTTTGGGGCAATACATTTATTTATTTAATCAACAAAGCATTATAATTAAAAAAAAATAAATAAATAAATAAAAATAAAACAAAATCTTCACTCTACTGCGAACTGCAATAATTTATTGTAGTTATTTTACAGCAGCCGAACAACAGAAAAACGAAAAGCTTATGTAATAACGTAATAAATAGTTATAGTCTTATAGTACTACTATGCTATGTGCTCCCTCTTGTACAATATTATATATACTTCTTACAACTATGTACTATGTACGTGTTAGCATGAAATTATGGGTAACATAGTACACATTATTATGTCAACAATAATGTAGGTAGGTAGTTGTGTCTGGTGTTAAAAATGCTATAAAAATGTCTTTGAAATTCCGGGACAGTAGTCAATTTTTAGTCCGGATTTGAATATCTGTATTAATAGGTTTATGTGTCATGGGTTAAGTTTGTGTGCAAGATTATGATTACGATATAAATGAGAACAACATTGAGCAGTGCAGTTATGTGTCATCTTCGAGTTGTTAGAATCTCGAAGTCAACTCTTGTGAGTATGACGACCACGACCAGCATGAGTTTGTATTTGCATAGCTGTACAAGTATTCGAATCTGATTTAAAAACTACACTTTATAATAATTATTGTAACTTACTTACCTACCTACCTACCTACCTATATATTCTGCTGTTACTGCACAAAATAGAGTAATCTCATTAAATGTAATTTTATTCTAGTTATATATTGTAGGTCTAGGATTTGTGTGCATGGTCAGTGGACAAATGACAAAAAAATGTAAATTCCTGTTCAAAATGTTATAAGCTAAAAGCTCCAAAAGCGTACTTAGGTAATCATCATTAATCATTAAAATAATCACATTATATTTAAGAGCTGCAGTGGCTGCATCGATGCACTGCACATTTCCGGTACTTACACTACGCTTTGGAAGAATTCATGAAAAAAAACACGAAAATCATGGCGATCGGCCTGTACTAATTGTAATACACCATGCGTAGAGTTGTCTATGAAATTCGTAATAAATAAATTAATGTAAAACATATAGATTTGCAAATTGCAAAACGAATTATTATGTGCAGAAATTTACTCAGAAGGTACATTAATTACTAATTAGTTATAAGACTAATAAACTAAATTAACAATGGGGATAATGGATAGTTGGGGCAGCGTATGCTGTGGCTTAATCGTAATTTTAATTGCTTTGTAAAAACGTTGACAGCGCGTTTGATGAATTATGCTTCAAAATTATGTATTCGAGTATTACTAGTCTAGTACAACGGAACTTCGAAAAAGGAACAATTGGCTACGATAGAAACGACTAGGCGTAATTCGTAATTCTTAAGTAATTATTGTGTACCGTGAATCGGCATCTGCATCTATACTCACTGCAATTCCAAAATGAAATAATCTTACTCATCGCTTATTACAGTTATTAAAATATGTGAAATGTATAACTTGTGTCATTGTTACGAATAATATTTTATTTTAGAAATTCCGTCAGTATTAAACCTGTTACTAAGTGGTCATTTAAAGAACTACATAGCAATTATGAATATATTACTTACACATTACACTAAATCAGAAGGGATCCTTGGATCTTCTGATATTAAATTGATTTAATTGTACACTAAGGTCAAAATATTATAAGCATAATTAACAGCATACCAATTTCCAACAACACAAGAGAGATCCAAAACAAAAACAAAAAAAAGAAAAAAGAAAGTGTGGCTACGTCCATTGATTGGTGCGTGACTAACTAACTGTAAAAAGCCAGCATGTATTAGTTTACGTTTTCTTAGGAATAGAGGGGAAAGGAAATGAATCACGATGAAGGAAATCTAATATAAAATATTGTTATTGAAAAAAAAAACATCTTACGCTTAACCAAAAACAACTATAATAATAATCATTACAAAAATACTTAAGTGTTTCCATTAATTAATTACTCAGATGATGTTGAATTGGGAAATTGCTGGTCAATGGAGCCAAAACTATAATTATGTAACATACTATATAATATAATGAATAATAACTATTATAAACTTATTATTATGTACTACAATACGTATATATGACACATATACAATTATTCATATAATTACTGATATAATTAAGTGAAATAGGTAGTGCTAAATACCTACCTATATTACAATATATATTAATTACTTCAATAATGTAATGTGTCGGTAAGCACAATTTCAAGTTCTCTTACAGAGCAGAACAGAACAGAAACATAATATAATTGGAACGTAGGTATAGTTTAAAATCAAGGGGAAGTTAAATGACAAGAGGGATAACAAAGTAAAAAAAAAAGTTCTATTATTATTCGGTGAAACTGGAGGTGAAAGTTTGAAGGTCGATATTTTGAATGTTTCTTTACGCCTGTGTATCAGTTTGCTTCAAAGTTATGACAACGTGATGGAATACATCTATATAGAAATATATGTACAACAATAATACAAAAAAAAAATGATCAATAGTTTTGTCCAACTTACTGCCAAATGGCGCCAATAAAATATTCGCTGTATCATCGTCATGTCATAAGTTAAACTGCCTGTTAACTTCTGCTCCGTTATTTCCGTCACTTATTGCACCGTTTTTAGATTATGGACCGCATCAAAGTTTAGTTTCATTTCATCAATTGCAACATTGCAAGCGTACCTCTGCCTACATTATAATACCTACATATTTGGTATCTATTTTTATTAAAACTTAAGAATTTATTTTTCACTGAAGCGAGCAATTATCTACTTCAATGATAGTTGTTAGTTACCTTGGGTTTGAACTATAAATTGTGTCTCAAGTCTCAAATCATAAACCAACCTGAAGCGAACGTAGTTATTTTAAAATTAATTATAATCAATTAATTGGAATAAAAACAGTATGTCGTCAGTAAGTTTTCTTTGAATGTTTTTGTTATTTTTGTTGAACCAAAAATTTCAAAAAATCAAAAAATTTTTTATGGCAGGACAGCTAAATTTTGTCTTGCACTTTGCACTTTGCACTGCATTCCTTATCGCGTGCTTAGCCAGGCCAGCCTGAAAGGGATTATTATTAATTAATTAATTTATAATAAAAAATCTAGCGAGGCCACTCAAAATAAAAACTTGAAAAAAGTTTTGTGAAATAATCGAATTCGTTTTGTAGTTAGTGTATTATTATTGTTGTTGTTGTTTACAGATTATGGATAGAAGGATAGTTACCGTTACCGTTTTTCTTGTTTCCTTTGAATTTTGTATCCGAATCTGACGGAAAACCATAATTCAAAATTACGTCCCTTGCATCATTTCTACTAAAAATTAAGAAGCGTTAGTTAATTGTAATTTAATGTGTCGTGAAAGGGAATCTACATTTGAGGAGCAGAATGTGGATGGTCAACTACGCCGCACCGGGAGTAGCAATCGCTGGTCTCGGCGTGACCTACTATGCACTTATGAGAAAAGATTTAGACGTAAGTACCTGAGTAATCATTGTACTAACAACATTATGTAGGTATTTACTTACCTGGCCAGTTTTTACTTTCTTAACACGTTGTAAGTACATTGCGTAGTACTTATTATGTAATTGGTTAATAAAATATGATTTTGTTCAGCTCGATCAACAGAACCAAGAATATGCTGCCTACATTATGGACATCTTAGCAAAAAGTGCAGAAGGTGACTCGTCAAGTGGTCCACCGCCATCACATGGTATCCTATTAAAACCTAAATCGAGTGAATGCTCAGGGTGTATCCTATTTTCCGCTTAAATTCTTTTCTTAATAACTTGTACTTATATCTTGTCCACAAAAAGCATAGTTTTTCCTCTCAAAAGAAGAGCATAGATGGGAAATTCTCTTTTCTTTTAATTTATTGAATAAAAATTATGTTTCTGGATACAAATTAAAGTTATTCAGAAAAGAAGCTAATCGGGAAATAGGGGACACCTTGAATAATCGTCACCGTAAAATTTCAAGACTTGCGACTGCCACAAAATGAAAAGCAGAGACACTCGAAGAATTTTATTCGATCCCGATCCGTAGTGACAGGAAAGCGTCGCTCATTGAAAACATCCGCTTCTGTCCCTTTGAGACCTTTGACCTCACTATCAGACGTCTCTAATGCAACTAAATTACTCGCCGAAACCCCTCAAATACCCCTCTCCGCCTCGCACACTTATCTAAAAACAAAAATTAAAACTATGCACAGATCTCATGGAAATCCAGGTGGATTAAATGGTGTGACTTGCTCTGAAACACGGATGAAATCGTCGATGTCTTCCCGTGGAAATGAGGCTACTGTTGATACAGAAATGAACCTTCATCAGGGAATTAGTCGAGTAACCTTAGCTTCACATTCAAGTCTTAATTTTTCCGATGTCTTTAATTCTTCAAACTCTCACTGTAGCCACTGCTGCCAGGATCCAAGTAAAGAATTTTTGGGAACTTCCACTACCATGAATATAATGCGCAAAACTAAAGGCACTGAAGAACGGCCTGGGAATGTTTTGCAAGCGTGTGATTCCTGTGATTCTTTAGCACACTCACTTTCACCCAGTGACTCCGTAAGTAGAACTTTTGAAACAGTGACTCGTCGAACTGAATTACAAAAGGACTGTAGAAACAAAGAAAATCATCAGTGTACGGAGGGCAATTACGAATTGGAACGCTTTGACATGGTAAAAATACAATACACCAAGAAATGTGGCACTCAAAAAAGGAGACAGAAACGTTTTGTTGAAAAGCATCCAAAATTTTTCCTTGAGCATGGCTTTGGGTCCTTTCCTTCGTCTACATTCTGCAAAGGAGACAATTCAAGTCAGGATGACCTTCCAGCTAGCATCGATACTCGTACCGGTACCGGTAAAACTAAAACTAATAGTTGGGCGAGTTGTAACAGGGCTAACAATAATCCTCGTGGCTCAATCCGTAAAAAATCAAATTCGGAAAAGAACTCTGGAGGCAAGAGGAACGAAAATGTGGTAGTGGGTAGTAATGAAGATAGTGAAACGGATGCAAGTGACTTCGAGAGTGCCTTTAAAAACGAAAGTGTCATCACTGTGATTCGATCATCCTCTCCCATATGCTACTTTACAAATCCACGTTACGGTCAAAGATTTGCATGTCGGAATAGTAATCAAATGGCGGCTGCAGCTGCGACCGCGACTGTTGAAAATAATGCTACAACAAATTTCAAGAAAGAATCCAAATCAAGAACTGATCATGTGCATTGTGAAAAATACAGTAAAAGCAAATCAAATCTGTCTTCATTGTCAGATCAAACATTTGAACATTATCCTTGTAACCAGTTGGAATTGACTTTGGAAACAACTGGAAATTTAAATCTGAACTTGGATGAAAATGCTTATACTGTTCGTGAAAGGCTATTCAAGGGCAAGGGAAAACAAGGGGAAGGACAAGGTCGATATAGTTCAAAAATGAAAGCGAAGCATCACTCGGATCCTATTGTTCAAGGATTTGTTAAAGGACCGTTTGGAAGTTATGGAATTGGATATGACTGCTGTTCATGTGGGCACCAGGATAGTACTCAATTTCTACTGCCTCCAGTTTTATCCGATTCGATACTATCCATGTGCGTAGAGGATCCTGTTTTTGTAAAGAATAATTGCACTTCACCCGGAGGTGACCCCACAATGAATCAACAACCAGACCAACCTTGGTCAAAGAGCTTGTACCACTTATGTATCCATGAACTGACTCTTCAGCACATTCTAAGAAGTCACAAGCATAGAATCCCTTCAGAAATTACATTAGCAGATCGAGTTCAAAGTCTTCCGGATCTTCTCCAAAGAGATGCTCGCTACGGCTCTGTTGCATCGTGGAATAATGATGGGTTCAACAGTCACTACCCTCATGGACTCGGCCCCAACACGTGGCTCAACTGGAAGTCAGTCAAAGTATTTCTGTGCAATAAAGCCCTGAGTGTGAACGTCCACTTTAACTACAGATCAACGTCCATGACCAAGTTAACTATTGTTGTTTTTTCGATATTTGCGATAACTATGTTCTTGCTGTACTATCTAATAACTATTTTATACCCCCCTAAAGTAAACCTCCCACCACCTGTCAAATTACAAGCGTGGCATTGGTAATTAAACCAACCTTTTGAACAACCCCACAAATTATTTCCTGTGTAGTAATATTTTGACGTTAAACTCTATTAAAAGCCAGTCTTTTTCTAATTTATATTTTTTACACTAAAAATATATATGCGTTGAAGTAAAAATTTGTAATTGAAATAAAACTGAACGTTTCGTCAGTACGTCAAGTACTATACGGTACTTCAACGTCAAGGTTCTAGAACAATGCGAGTACTTTTAATTTTCCAAATCATAGATTTTTTGCTACTGTAGTAAATACATTCGTAAGTGTTATTTACAATAGCTGAGTATATTTTTCTAAAATTTGTAATTTGAATAATTTTATTTATAATAATAATAATTATTATTTATAATATTGCGACATGGCGTTCTTACTTACCCACCAGAAAAGAAAATACAAATATCAACGAATAATAATAACAATCATATTATCATTACTATTAATGTAATTAAAATTTTCTATAATTCATTTTGTTACAGACATGACAGAGTATGATGTAGTACACAAATGATAACACAGAATCTTCTTACAACTAAAGTTCAAGTACAACATTAAAAGTACAAAGTACAAGCTATCTAAAACCTAGTTAGAATTTTTTTTGTTTTTTTTTACTTCTTGTGCCGTAGTTACATTGTAGCTTACATTTGAAGAGACACGAGACAAATGTAAATTTTAAGTGAACACAAAATTACTTACTACAGATACTAAAATTAAATTATTAATATTTTTTTTTAAATCGTAATTTAATTCATTACACTAATATACTGAATTAATAATACAAAGCAAAAACAAAAATCCCATTACCCAAGCTGGTGTATGACATAATAGTAATTATTAGGTATGCAGAATTGCATATATTGAAATATTACGGTTATTAAATACTATTACGGTACATACAAATACAACATGCATATTAGTCATTATTCATTAATTAGTTATTAATACTTACCTAATCACTTTACAATCTTCTTGTCTAGTTGTGTAGTAGAATGAATAAATTTTTGCTTTATTTCGTATCTTATATAGCTTTCATGCATGACTGCATATTAATTTGGAATTGAATCGAACTAGTCTACAATCTACTAAATGAAACTTGATCATTTATGATATTTCAATAATAAAGCTTCAGCTACGAAAGTAGCAACCTCCTCTCTCATTACTGTAACACGAAGCATAGCTTTCCTTTCTCCGTCAAACTTGTTTTGAAACAGCTAGTACAGTCATACAAATTTTGCTGTATAAATCCAAGAGGTTCTACATAATATACGATCATTAGATAGTATTATTTTTTATTATTATAATATATATTACAACACTGCACCATTTATTATGTAATTACATACATATATATACTTATCTATATTACATATTATAGAGTTTTCGAGATTATGATTAATATTGTTTTAATTAAAATTTCAACTTATGACAAATTACAATACTGTACACAATTTACGACAAAAATTTGATTAGGTACATCAGAGTTACGTCGACTATCGATGTTCTATAACTTCTTACTAACCGAGAAAAGTAAACGAAGCGGAGAAGCATCACAAAAAATAAATTCCCGATGTACATATCATCATATTATGTGTAGCCTACATAATTTTTGGCTCTAAATCATATGTATGTCTAGGTACTTCTCTAATTCAACAAAATTAAATGTGTTCCAACTTAAACTGTAATTTTTATCAAGATGCTGACACTAGTCAGTTACTTTAAAATTACAACAAGTTATCTATATTGTGTCCAGATAGTACCTTTCTCATTTTTCTTTTAAAATGTTTTTTTCTTACATTGTATTAATTATTTTTAGAACCAATATTTCATTATTTTAGCCCAGCCCACACAATTCACAGCGTTACAATGCTTCATATTTAAAAATACTACTCATGTTAACACTGGAAACTCTTCTTATCTCAACAACGGCTCCTTTTCTCCTACAATTTGGAAAGTGAATGTTAATTTGATGGCTTCCTTAGTTCCTACACGACTAAAGACGCTTCAGAATTGGAAAATGGATGGACAAGATGGTGCTGGTGCTGGCACTGTGAAAATAAAAGTGAAAGTCAGATCCTTTAGCACTACGGTAATAAGAACGTATTATTTTCCATGGGTTCTGATTCTACGCTTTCCTTATTCATAAAAGGAATAGTAATCAATGTTAGGTACGTACATACATTAACATATTCGGAACGGAAAACCCATAGAAAATGGTTTGGTCACAAAAGTGTTTATTCTACAAATTAACTTTTTCAAAAAGGTCAAAACAATAAATTAGCATTTTCAAAAAAATCCAAACAAGAAAGTGACATTTTTAAAAACATCCAATACTAGTAACATTTTCAAAAAGGTCAAAACAAAAAACCTAACATTTTCGAAAAGGTCAAAACTAGAAATTGGCATTTTCAAAAAGGTCAAAACAAAAAACTAACATTTTCGAAAATGTCAAAACTAGAAATTGGCATTTTCAAAAAGGTGAAAACAAGAAACCTAACATTTTCGAAAAGGTCAAAACTAGAAATTGGCATTTTCAAAAAGGTGAAAACAAGAAACTAACATTTTCAAAAAGGTCAAAACTAGAAATTGGCATTTTCAAAAAGGTGAAAACAAGAAACTAACATTTACAAAAAGGTTAAAACAAGAAACTAACATTTTCAAAAATGTCAAAACTAGAAATTGCCCTTTTCAAAAAGATCTAAAACTTACCACTTATATTTCCACTTTCGAAAAGGTTAACATTATTGTTTATTCAGAAAACTGTTTGTAAGTAGTTACTTTGTTAGTTCTATGATGCAAATAGAGGAACTTTGAAACGGGACTCACTTTGGTATGTCGTTTACAATGGTAGCCCAGAAACGGTAAAATATTCTTCTCTGGGATGTGTGTATATATTTGATTGAATTTAAAATCTGAATGCTTTAGAGACTTGATTTGCTGGACGTGCCCACGAAGCAATAACAAATGTCTCAATCTCGCATTCATTCTCGCCTCGAAGAATCTTAAAGTATCCACGTTCCCCCCAATGGACACCCCATGTATTCGCAACCAGCTTCACAACAAAGAGAAAATGAAATTAGTTTCAAAGAGTTTACTATGATTTATTCATGGAAGAAACTATATAAACGACTACGCTACTCTCTGAAAACGTAAATTAAACAATCTTCAGGTGGGGAAAGTGAAAAACATTGCAGCGCAACAGCCGCCTCTTCACTTGGTATTAAATGTGATGGAACAACAGTGAGGCTCTTGCATGCTAAATACGTACATATGTAGGTATGTACATACTACCTTTGCATTCTACGTATGTACTTTCGCTTTCTCTAGTATGACAAAGCACACCCTTTACCTTGGAAAGAGCCTGGGTACAGTCAGCATAAAATACGAAAGTACCAAAGTTAAAGGTTTGAAATTTAAGGCTCAGACGTCTGACATTGTCGGGTCTAAAGGTGCCTCAAGGGTTTCATAAAAATAAATATTGAAGAAGGGACAAAATGCCGTGCATACGGGCTTGGAGAAAAGAGTAGGAAGTCGTTTGGTATACATAACGGAGGTACATCTGGTTTACCATCTTATAAATAAGAAATACGGCCAGAGACTTTATCCCCTTGTAGAGTCTATGTAGGTATGGAGCTACGAACCCATGCCTGTAATATAGGGACATAAAACTTACCCAGTATTTGACCATACGGCCCTGTGTGAATTCCTCTCCCCATCCCACAAGTCGAACAGAATGGTAGCCCATTCTTTCTCCCGGACGAAGTCCTGTTTTCTTATAAATACCACTGCGGTACATAAAAAAGTCGGCTGGAACGGCCATTACAGCTGTAAATATGCAATTAAATCCATAATTTAAAATAAATTTACTATAATTGTTTTCGCCACAAAAATGCATTGGCTTTCTAACTCACTATTTCCTATGTCTACACATATATATTTGCTTTCATCGATTGAACGGGTTTGGTTGGCTTGAGCTTTTTTTGTCTTTGTCTTTGCTTAGGTTCAGTTCCAGACTCATGGTCCCCCGAGTCAATTTAAACGTCCTCTCCCTATATGTACTTTATACCATACAGTTTTTTCGCCACCAGCGACCCTCCCGCCACCATTCACAATCGCAATTCTACGATTTATTTCCATTTCAATAATATTGACTCAAAGACTTGAGAGAAAATCTTCTAGATCAGCTCGGAATTTCCTTTTTTTTTGCAATAACAAATACCTGCCTATGTATGTATTATATATACATATATACATCCATACGTATAGGCTCGTAGTATGTACCTACATAAGTATCCAAAAACTCAGTAAATACACATTTTATAGCCTTCCTCAAACAATAATGCATTGTGATTCTAGTTGCACAAACAGTATCAACGTCAGATGCTATTGGCTGGACAAAAAAATCTTTTTCTAAGCGTTACGCTCCCTTTCACATTGCATTGTCGTAGCCTCATAGCTATACACATGGATTTCACCAACGCAACGCCATATGAGGTATTATTTGTTACGGTTAGGCTCTACGGTCTACGGTGGTCGTGTTGAATATCTTTTGTGAATAATGCAATTTCTTTCCCTTTTTCCGTATCAAGGGTAAGAAGATTGCGGGCTTGCCGGAAAATACCTTTACGGATACAAGTAAGACCAGGATACATTGGGAAAGTAAGGAATTTGTAAAACACTAGGATGGTCGGTGAAGTTAATATTAAATGGGATAGCTTAATTCTACAGTACTACGTCCAATACCGATATAAACGAAGACTAAGCAAGGACAGTCTACAAAAGACAGGAATGTAAAATAAAAAGGATGGGAGAATTCCTTTAAAAAAGTGTAAAGACAAATTCAGCAAGAAGCATTTGATGCTCACTTACCCTGAACTGGACCAAACGTCATAATTTCATATTTAATGTCACTTTCTCGGGGGCTTATTCTGTATGCCGGTTGACTTCTGTACAATTCTTTTCTGGCCTGCAAACTGTTTGCAGTCTGGCATTGGTTGATTTCATGAAAGGATTTGACTTTCCGTGAAATCAGACAATTTCCAGTTGTTCCAGTCAAACCACTTTCATATGGGTAGCACTGCTCGTCCACAACCCTGCAAGTACACACACATTATTATATTGGGGGGGGGGGAATTGACTAAAATGTCCTTTTACAAATTTAAAAGTGATTTATTTCTTTTATATATGTACATATGTATGCATTTTAGTACTGCTGATTTATACTCTACTATACTAGGTACTATATTATGGTAGACACTGCGTATATACTCAGACGTAAATCGCCAGCGGTTATTAGTGGTAATAATAATTATTATATCATAGTATGGTAAAAGTACCCGAATCTGCGCATAAAGTTCCAAGATCTGTCTAAGTGTCCCCCGGTACATCCCTGCTGACCTCGACTATTACATGTAATCATGTGCTGTGTAGAGAGTTCAACCTTTTCTTCTCCTTTGGACTGAATGGCCAATCTGTCAGCTGGAAGATGAGCAAAACAAAATAAAAAAATCTGGACCATAAATTTTAGAAAACGGATGGAATCTATGATGGGCATGGAACACATGTCTTAAGTGGAGCTGAAAAGTAAATTACAATCTGCCATGTCATCCCATCCACACTCCACACCAACTCAACACTTTCTTCATCCAACTTCAGCTATATACATAAAAACCGTGTGCGCTGTGCATTCCGAGGAGATTCGTTGATTCGTAAGTGTTGGAAAATGTAAACGAAAAAATGCAGCTTTTGCAAGCTTGTAATACGTATAAGCATATCTTGACACACTGAATTGAGAGAGTAGTTTTGCAGAAGCGAATTATATATACGTACACAGTTATAAAGTATAGTTTAAATAGAACGTACCAGTAATTGTGGTTGTAGTTAAAGCCCAGTCCGACCCACACCATCCTTGGTCCTTAATGGGATGAATGAATCCAGGTGGCCAATACGTATTTGCATCGAATTTTCGAGGCAATGAATTTTCGTCGTAAACATATTTAATGGGTTCCATATTTTTAACCTATAAAAATGAACCAAACCATATAATATGCTATTCTGAACCAGAAAGAAGCTATTTTAATTTAACTACAGGGACCTATATATAAACGAGTCTAAGCGAACTTAAACAGTTACTATAGGCTATACAATTACAGTAATACTAGTCCTCGTAAATGAATGCCTCTGGTGGACTGGATTTAATTGAATGGATGCAAGTATTTAATGCACATATTGCACAATAAGAAGAAGCTTTTTGAAAGGAAGACGCGCACAGTAGACAAGAAAAATATCAACCAATGTCAAATGCTTGGAAAACTGGAAGGAACAAGAAAAAATTGCAACTTAAAAGTACTTTGGGTTTGCGGATGAATTTAAGGACTGCTGAATGTGTGGGCCTACGTCTAGTGGACGTAATTCGTTTTTCGCTCAGTATTTTGTGCGCGTTCCGGATCCTCAATTGATTGATAAAGTCGGCAAAGCATAAAAATAATTGGCCTAAATTTGTCCAACAAATTTATTTCCCTTTCAACGTGTGCAACTCCATGTTACGTTTTACTAAAAGATCTGAGGGACTGCAGGCGGACTCAGGCAGGATCCGTCGTCTCGAGTTGAAAGTGTGGAATAAGTACAATAAAAGACTACACAGACTATATACAATATAACTATATAACGAGGAATATAAGACGAATTGACGAATTGAGAGCCAAGAAAAAAAAAGTGTGGAGTACAGAATAGAATGTAGGAATACAGAATACAGACATTCTCGTCGTCGTCACAGACAAGAAATACTTTGACAGACTATAGAAGAAAGTGTGAGAAAACATTCTTTACGCACAGCTCTTTCGGGTTCCAGTGTTCCGAGTCGATAGAGAATTCCATCGGAAAGTTTTCGACCCCAAAATTCCGAGTAGTTACTTGCCGTCCAGTCGTAATTGCCTTGATTTACAGTGTCGATCAGACTGGGTTCAATCATGCAAGCATCCCGTTCGCAAAGGAATTCCATGATAGATGGATCACTTGGTGATCGGTCACACTTGCTTTAATAGTTCCAACATAAAAAAAAATAGAAATACAAATTGACATGGTATTACGTCACAAGAATAAGAATCACATTTTAGCAGCATAGATAATAGATACGTCAAATGACGCCGTAGGCGTAGGCAATACGATACTTATGTTTGTATTTTGCCCCTTATATCTATGATATAATTATTATAATTCTTGTTTTTAGATTAGATGTCGCCGTCCTCCCTGTTAATTTCATTCTGTACACAGTGCATGTAAAGCACCTTTTAGCCACCTCTAGAAAGCATCCTAATGAAAAAAATTCAAAAGTCAAAGACACTATGACTATAAAAATGTCATCTGTCCACCAAATTCTTTATGGGGTGTAGAAAAGAAAAGG
>JAQFZC010004574.1:0-15809 GCA_034695205.1 Dicyrtoma fusca | reverse complement strand
CGCTCACAATGTCCCGACCATTCAACAATTTTCCAACAATTATCTAACTTTTATTTCACTATGTGTGCTAGCTGGGAAAAGCAATAATGCCCACTTTTCGCAATGTCGACATTAATAATAATAAATTATGTAATTGCAAATACATACTTGCACATTTGAAATGGACATGAATTAGCAGAGAGTATAGATTTACACAAAAATTATACATCATTTACTTTTGCTTTTGAAGATTCATCTTTTTTGACACCTACATAATTATTAATTATTTATATTTCATATGCACTACTTACAATTGGCCAAAATATTCTCAAACAAAATTGCTTATTAATTTTGAATTATGCGCTAATATTTACAATGTCTAGTAATTACAGCGACGCTGGTTAGTAATCCAAAGCCCTATTAATATTATGTATTACTGCATAAAAGTGGGTTTCAAGAATAAAATGGTGGATGTGTTTTATATATGCGTAAGACTGTCAAATATTGGCGTGAACCCAATGCTGCATTTGTACGTATCGATTACTTGTAGTTCTATTTAAACTGATAATAGAATGCAATTAATGTGATCCTTAAGAATTATGAACACGCCAATAAGTTATTTAAAGGACTCCAATGCTTGCATTAACAGAACTAACGAATCGGCAGTTTAGAATTTATTCGTGGTAATCGTATTTGTGTACACAAGAGTAACATAATACTTGCCAATTTAAATATTATGTATTGCATTTTTAAAGCATAAGGATTACGTAGGGCACTTTAAACTGGAGTCTGAAACGGGTTACACAGTCATCACCTAGGAATTTAGCCATAGATTACAGTTTACAAGCTTGGTCTCTAGAGCATCTTGTAGTTTCGAATTTCTTGAAGATCACATCCCTTAAAAACAGAACCAACTGTAGTTAGATTTAAATCACTTGTAGTAAAGTAAATGTAGTAGCCAGGTGGTCTTTTGTAGCATTCGGACTTTCCGTCCAGTGCCTGTCCTTCAAAGAGCATCCATTCCGAAGTTCCTGTTATAGCAATTCCACTTATGTTAGTTGTTATCCCAGTGTAGGCTCGTGCAGTGACAAAAATTTCTTTTCCGGACACACCCGGTTTCTCGTACAAACTGAGGGCGTCAGTGTCAGTGTCGTTGGCTCCCACGTGTCGGAGAGATTTCACGGATGCTCCTGTCGTAAAGTTAGTGCAGACGATGGCTGAGCTCTTCCACACTTCGAGCGAACCATGGAGCATTGCAAAATTTGCTGTCCTAAATAGATACCACCTGTGGAATGCAAGAGTCAGTTTAATATAATCATTAGGACAGTTCCATGCGTGTTTGATGAGCTGAACTAATACTAGTAAAATTAAAATCTCCATCGATTAGAGATTGAATGTTGGTTTTTGCTCTTGTTTTTTATAAAACGTAGTAGTAAAACAAAGTGCTTACACTCCGCTTGCGCAAAGTTTCGTTACTTGAGGAAGAAACGAAGTGAAGTGTGATGTGTCCGCAACGCGTGATTGAACGTAAAGCCCGTTGCCTTCAGCATCGTAGAGCCACAATTCCTGCTTGAAACTGTTTCCCGTGCAAATAAATGCAAGAAGAACGAGCAGAAGCGCCCACAAAAAACCTCGAATTGATCCCAAGGAATTCATTTTTCTTCAGTTTGTAGCAGTTTAAATGGGTGTTCAAATGCTTTTATTTTATAATTTGATTCTATAAAGAAATATATAATTACCTGCTGACTGGTTTACAAAATGCAAAGTAAAGCCAATGTCGTTAAAGTATATAGAGGAGTTTTGCTGGCTATTTATATCGAATTCAGCATCTACATCAGCTAGCAGAATATTAGTACCGCAGCATACATATTATTTTTTCCGAGAAGTAAAACACAATCAGTTGATCCTGGATTTAGTAAAACTGTTAAGAATGAGTTGTGGTTTATATTTTTAAGTGCGCTTCAAGTTAAAGATAAACATAATATTTTTGATTTACTAGGAAATCGAAAATTAATTGGAATCAAGTTAAAGTCAGGCATGTGAGCTTGTCTATAATCACAGGAGTGCAATAAATTGTTTAGTATTAAATGCGTTGCAGGAATGCACATCCATAAGACCATGCAATAGTATCTATCACAACGGACAGGTGACGTATTGACGACTGGACACATAAGTGTTATCTTCTATAAAATAATGGGGTTGCAACTGGTGTCAACAACTTACATAGCGATATCAATTGGTGTCAGTAGGCCGTCACCGTTTTCAACTTCAAAGTTGCGAATTATTTTTGGTATCAAAAGCCGTAAGATTGCCGTTGGCTTTCGGAAAAGACTACACAAAGAGTGGCGAGTTAGAGGCTGCGCATAAATTAAACTTTGAAATCACCAGTAAGGAAAAGTTAAGCCCCCTACAATAACACCACCCTACTTCAATTTGCATGTTTACAACTGATCGTATGTGGGTTCAATTCTGACTCAAACCACACTACTTCACATTTTTCAGGCGTCATTTATGCAGAGACCCTTGAAGGAAAGTGATTAGCATGGATTGAGCGTCCTGTTTACTCTTTCAATGCATTCAATGACGCAAAGTGGGTTTTACTGTGATTTCTTTTTAATTACACAGTGGATCCGGTTCATGTTTCACAGTATTTTCAGTGCAACTTCTAACAAAAAATGCCGGCACGTTATCTAGCGACTAAATTAATCCAAAATACCAAACAAAATTGTTGTTTTGTTGTAAAAGTATAACTTTTATTTCACTTGATTTAATTCCATTTAAATCATCCAAGCGATTGCAACACCAACGCACACCTGGTACCTGGTGTGTTTGGCAATTCCAGTAATCATGTAGCCATGAGGTGCAGCTTATTACAATTTTTAAAAAAATTCCATTAAAGCTGCGCATGCATGCTCTTTTAATTGCAATGTATTTGTATGGACAGTAAAATTCAAGCCACACTGGGTCTACTTTACGCCAAAGTCTTCCTTAAAAATCTAACTGCCGTATATAAACGCCCGTTTGTCATTGCCTAAACATCTGGATGCTCGACATGGTCCGCTCCGGGTCGCTCTTCGGGCTCCTCAAATTGGTGCCACTAATAAGCATAATTAAACTCTCACTAGCCAAGCCTTTCTTGCATTGATTCAAAGTGTTAGGTCCATTTAAAGGGCGCTAACAGCACACAGTTCAAAAACCTTAGTTTACGATTAAATAATAGTAGTAGTGGGTCAATGGTTAAGAGTAGAAGTTGGTGCTATTTGGTCTTCATTAAGCATTCCTCACACTATTGATATTGTACTTATATATTGTACATGTTTACGCAATACTATAGGCTAGAATTGTTTATGTACTGGGCAAGGAAAGGAATTGATACGGGATCGTAACGCCATGTCCCAGTAAGGACGTTACATTGGGAGTCAGAGATTCACTATCCACTAGCATTGGAGATTCGAGGACGATCAAACGTTGGTGTAGTACCATTTCAAAGTAGAATTTTTTAAAGAAGTTATAGACCTTCGTCCCATGAATGTAATTAACTCACATTTACAAGCATGTTAAAGTACGTGTACACGCAGCAATTTGACAATTAAAAAACAAATCATCCGACTAATGTTATCTGTTCAAAAACAGATATTGCAACTAGATCTCTTTCAACAAGCGGGCACTTCTGTCCGATGTAGAAATATCAGAATCTTTATGAAAAAATTAGATGTTTTTTGCAGTTTTTGAAATATGTAAATACAATAATTCTAACTCACTTAATTGTATAGTGCTTTGTGCTGGACTTCAAAGTTGTACATTATTTTTAATACCAAAAACATAAGATGCTCTGTTACGTCTGAAGAAACCTTAAGGAATAGTAATGGCTGGCCATTACACCAGTAGGTATCGTAACATGTTGTTATTACAAAAAATGTTTTTACAACAAAGTAGGATTAAAAATTAAAAATATTGGAAGAAAAACAGCTTTTGAGATTCTGTGTGTTTTTTTAGCGCGCTTGGAACGAGATATTTTACAGTGCGCTCACAGGAGCTCTTTAAACGCATGACGCTTTAAACATCGACGGAGATCAACGACCTCCATGCGCTGTTGCTTACAAGCCAGATAAGATTTCTCCTAAAGCGACAATTTTTATATTAATTTAAAACTTTTTAAAATCAATTAAATAAACATAGAAATCCAGAAATTTAGAAATTGTACATGACTCTAGGCTTTACTTGTATTTCTGTGTTTTTAAATTCATCAGTTGTACGAACTGATAGGTAAGGTAGTTTACTTGACTCTTTAATTACACACCGATATTTACAATGAATGCTGCTTTTAGTAATACAGTGATGCCAGTTAGTATTCCAAAGCCCTAATAATATTATATATTACTCAAAAGTTGGTTTTAAGCATGAACTGGTGCATGTGTTTTATATAATTACGACTGTCAAATATTGCCGTAAACCCAATGATGTATTTGTATGTACTATGTTTAAATTATGTAAAGTTTTATTAAAACTGATATTAGAATGCAATCAACTTGTCCCTTAAGGATTATGTACATGCCAATAAATTATTTAAAGGACTCAATACTTGCATTAACAGAACTGACGAATCGAGAGCCAGGAATTTATTCGTAGTTACTGCATTAGCGTACGCAGGATTAATATAATACAAGCTGCATTAAATTAATAGATTTTTAATGAACAATGACTGACTATACTGCCTAAACTGCCTTTAAAAAAATCAAAATCGCGAGATTTAGTCTTCTTGTAGGAATTTAGCCTTTAACTAAAGTTTGCTATCTACGACGCCTGCAGCATCTTGTAGTTTTTGATTTCTTGAAGATCACAGCCCTTAAAAACAGAGCCAATGTTCGGAATTTCAGAAGTCACATAAACATAGTCAATGTAGCGGCCAGATCTAAGTTTGTAGCAAAAGAATTTCCCATCCAGTTCCTGTCCTTCAAAAAGCATCCATTCAGACGTTCCTGTGGCTCCAAAGCTGTATATTTTATTTGTGATCCCAAGGTGGACTTTACCAGTGACAAAAATTTCTTTGCCGGACGCAAAACCATCTGTGTCGTACAAAGCGAGGGCGTCGGTGTCAGAGTCATTGGCTCCGAAATGTCGGAGAGATTTCAGGGATGATCCTGCCGTAAAGCTACTGCAGACGATGTCTGAGCTAGTGTATGTTCCATGATAAGTAGTCGGCGATTGAAAATTCGCTGCGCCAAAAAAAAGCCATCTGTGGAATGTGGAAGTCAATTTAAAATAGGCATTAGTACAGTTCCATGCATGACTAATGAGCTGACTAGAATTAAAATCTCCATCGATTGAAGTGTAAATTAATGTTAATGATTTTGATATAAATTAAAGTAAAACAAAGTACTTACGCTCCCCTTGTACAAACCCTGGTTACTTTAGCAAGGAACAAATTGTGATCTGATGTGTCCGCAACATTTGAGTGAAATAGAATTGCATCGTCCTGTGCATCGTAGAACCACAATTCCTGCTTGAAACTGTTTCCCGTGCAAATGAATGCAAGAAGGACGAGCACAGGCGCCAACAGAAAACTTCCAATGGATCCAAAGGACTTCATTATTCTTCAATTAATAGTAGTTTGAATGGGTGCTGAAATTGCCTTCTGCTATAAACTATTTCTAATACAGAAATCTGTGCTAAGCTACTGACTTGTTTACAGAATGAACAGTAAAGTCGATTTCGGTAAAGTAGAGAATTTTTGCTGGCTATTTATACTGAATTCCACATCCACGTCTGCAAGTGGAATATTAATATCATTGCGTACATGTCATTTTGTCGAATAGCAAAACACAATCAGATTGACCTAAATTTAGTAAGTGAGTCAAATGCCAGGTGTTATTTCTGTTTTGAAGTGTACTGTAAGTTAAAGATAAATAATATCTTTGATTTCCTCGGAAATGCAAAATTAATTAGAACAATGTTTAAGGCAATCGTATGTAGTTTCATGTTGCACAGTACTAAAAGCATTACAGATTTAATGCGTTTAAGAAATTACATAATTTTACAACCGCATCCATCACAACCGACAGGTGAAATGTTTACTGCACACAGTGTTATCTTCTTAAAAATAGGGCGGTTGCAATTGGTGTCAATAGCTTATGCAGAGTTGGCAAAAAATGTTAGGTACCCAGTTCAAAGCGGTTACAAGGGGCTAGTTAATAATGTAGAAATTGATTTTGTTGAAATTTTGGATGGCTTTCACAGTTTTTATTTATTATTTAATAGCTAGAATTCTAACTTGCTTCTATACTTCCAAGTTGTAAATTATTTTTTATATCAAAAGTGATGAGATTGTATGTGATGTCTGAAAAAGGCTTAAAGAATAGTAAACAAGGGCATAATAAGGGGCTACCCATAAATTATGTTTCAAGTTAGTCGCAATATTGGACACGGTGCATTGCTTTTCTTCAGTTTGCATATTTACAACTAACTGTTAGTGGGTTCGATGGGGGCTCAAACCACTCTTCTTCACATTTTGCAAACGTCATTTAGGCAGAGCCTGTACGAAGGAAAATGATGAGTCTGAATTGAGCGATCTGTTTACTTTTTGCATTTATGCAGCTTGGCTTTTACATTGATTCCAATTACAGTTGTATATTGCATAGTTGATTCGGTTCACAATTTTCAGATCACAACTGTCAGTTGGTGTCACTAAAAATATTCAAATGGCACTACGTTATCTGGCGACCTAATTATTCTGAATTGTCAAATAGACATATTATTTTAAAAAACAACCTGTGAGACCTAAATTTTATTCCACTTCAATTATGCAAGCCATTGCAACTTGCAACACTATTACACAGCTGCTGCTGTCGACCATACTAATTATGTAATTATGTGGGTACTGACTATTTATATGTACAATTTTAATTAAAACCGAGGGTGAATACTGTTTTCATTGCATTGATATTGTATGGAGAGTTAAACTTAAGCCACACGCTGTCTGCTTTCCGTTGAGGGCATCCCTTAACCATTTAACTGCCGTTTCCACTAATTGCGAAGGAAAATGCAACTCCAGCATTCCAAAATGATCAGCGTAACCAAACGCATTATTTTCTAATCGCATTGAAATAGAACAAAGTTATGTATTGGCCCTGCCGTGATCCAAGGTGGTCAAATGCTTTTAACCTATGTGCGCCACCTGTCAAAGGGATTAGCACATTACAATTCAGTGAAGCTTTTTTTTACTATTTAATTTTACTGTCTTAATAAATCATTCATTTTTAAACATTTAAACATAAAAGGCGCTTCTGTTCATAAGTTGGGTCAGATTTTTGTTAAAGACACAGTTTTATTTTAATTCTATATCCTTGGTTTGGCGCGCGATAAGGCAGCATCTAAAATTCTGAGACCGAACTGTAATAAAAAATTTAATTTGGATAAAACAGCAGAATAAATACTTTCAATTCATCACACTTAGTCTAAAACGTAACCAGCGAACTCCTAGTGACATTTCAATACCAAAAATAACCAGGTAGCTACTGAATTACGAAAATTAGAATTAAAAAAAAAACTTGTGCTGGCGAAAAATTATAAGGCGTGGACTAAGCTTGGTATACACTCCATATACATACTGCTTCAACTCAACAGCCCGAACTAGCAAAGGAATTGATTCCTAGAAATTATTGGCAAATCAAAGGTTGGAGCTAGATCGGGCACATAACTCAGGCAAGTTTGACCTTAAATTTTATCTACAGCAACAGTATTAATAATAGAACTATTCTAGAGACAACAGTAAAAGTTATGATAATTGAAAAATCCTGTAAACAGCAGTAAAAGTAATAACAAAATACACACCTGTAAATATTTTATGATTACATGTAATTGTGAAAATCACCCAAAATCAAGAAATCACCTACGTAAAACAGCTAAATACTTCAAGAATGAAAATGGAACAGGAAATCTTAAAAGAAATTACGGATTTAAAATCAAATGTCCTTCGACGGATGGATGAACGGGATACGAATACGGACAAGATACACGAGCTACAAAATGAAACTATAAAGAAGCTGAAGCAGATGTTTGAAACACAAATTCAAAAGCAGTTTGCACTCACCAAAACAGTTGAATCGTTACAAGCAGACATAATTAAATTGAAGGAACAGAACGAAGAACTAACTAATAAACTGAAAGATTGTAAGGCGGAGTGCAGCCGGGCAACTGGATTTGAAAAGAAACACAATATTGTGATAACTGGAATCGATGAACACAAACTAGAAACAGCGGACGACCTAATGTCAAACGTAAAGAAAATGATTAGTGCTGAATTGAAGGCTGAAGTAACTGTTGACACCGTACGTAGAATAGGAAAACCGGAGAACAATAAACATCGAAAAATAGTAGTGACCTTAGCAAAAATCAGCGACAGAGAGCTAGTTCTAAGCAAAAAGACTGTTTTACAGAGACGAAACGGAAAACCAATATATATTAATCTAGATCTCTCAGCTGAAATGTGCCTTAAAAAATTTGAGGAAAGAGAAGCCCGAAGACGAGTACTAAGGCAGACCGAAACACAGCAAACAGCTCAGACTGACACAAATTGGCGGATTTCACCACCAGCAGCAGCAAAATCGTACCCGATCTTTAACACCGTCGCACGTCCAATAACTGCATCTGAACACCTCAACATACGAAAAAATCCTCCCAAACTTACGAAACAAAAGGAACTTTACTCAAAATACTTAACAATGAACAATATCAATTGATCTATCAAACTGGATATTTGTAATGCTAAATTGTAATTCGCATATAAATATGAATCTTTGTAATTTAAAATGAATCGAAGGCGGCCAAACCAAGGATCCATTACTTAATATTTTCTTGTATTATAACTAATTGTAATTCGGAATTTGTGGGATAACCCCACCGAGTGTATGAACTTCAGTTAAATCGCTCGTTAAATGAATAAATTATTATTATTATTTTAATTCTATAAAAATGCTATTTATCCACAGCCCCCAACAACAACGATGACTTCAAATGGCATTTTACGAAACACTTAGTTTTATTTCGATCTCATCAAATTCGATAAACTACTTTAAGGGCCAAAAACTGTACTATTATTCAGTCTGCACCGGTATTTTTTATCCAAATCAGTAAACTCCTGCAAATAAAAATAATTTGCTAATTCATTTACTTCAGAGTTGTCTGAAAAAGTCTATTGGCAAAGAGGGTCAAGTGTTTAACATTAAAATTACATGTGTAGCAAATCTACAATAAGGATTTATTATGGAATTACAGATGGTTACAAATCTTAAAATAATTTTCAATTGACACTGAGAATTGCATTGAACAGAATTACCCGTCAATTACTTTCGATTTGAAAGACTTGCATTTTTGACATCTACCGAAAGTGCATACAACTCATGTATTTTAAATGATAGGCCCAACTATCAACTTTTTACCAATACTTTATCAAAAGTTGTAAAATCCCAGATTAAGACTCTTTCAAAATATTAAATCGCTATTTACAGTGTATAAAGATGGTAAACTGTGACTGACACTAATTAAATTTAAGCACAACCCCCAAGAAGGAAGATGGCTTTAAATGGTAACATATAATTAAACAGTAATACACAACCAGATGCTTCACATGCTTCACGTTTTGAACATTCATAAATTTATTCGTAGTTACCGTATTTATGTTCACAAGAGTAGCATCATATGTATTTGCTAATTGAAATATTGAATTTTAATGATATCTTAGTGCAATTTAAATTAAAGACCAAAGCTACAAATTATTGTGTGTCTTATAGGAATAGTCCATTAATTAAAGTTTACAATCTACTATGCCTGGAGCATCTTGTAATTTTTGATATCTTGAACGTTACAGCTCCTAAAAACTGAGCCAATTGTTGCCAGATTTAAGAACTCTACAGCACCAAAGTAAATATAATACCCAGATGGAAGTTTGAAGCATACTGATTTCCCATCCAGGTCCTGTCCTTCAAAGAGCATCCACTCCGAAGTCCCTGTTATAGCAATTCTACTTATGTTATGTGTGATCCCTGTGTGGGCTAGATCAGTGACAAAGACTTCTTTTCCATCATATTCCGGTCCCTCGTACAGACTGAGGGAGTCGGTGTCAGTGTCGTTGGCTCCCGTGTGTCGCAGAGATTTCACGGCTGGTGCTAACAAAAAGGTCTCACAGACGATGTCCGAGCTATTTTGTGATCCAAACCAAGTGTATTGTGCTTGAAAATTTTCTGTGATATAAGCAAGCCAACTGTGGAATGCAGCAGTCAGTTTAAAATTAGTATTAGTACAGTTAGCAGTTCTATGCACGATTAGTAGGCTGAACTCAAATTAAAATCTCCACCGACTGAAGAGTGAATGTTTGTATTGTTATTGATTTTGATATAAATTAGGATAAAATAAACTACTTACGCTCCTCTTGCGCAAACTCTGGTTACGTAAGGAAGAAAGGAACGGAAGCGCGAAGTGTCTGCAATGTTTGACTGAATTTGAATTGCATCGTCCTGTGCGTCGTAGAGCCACAATTCCTGCTTGTAACTCTTTCCCGTGCAAATGAATGCAAGAAGGACGAGTAGAAGCGCCCATAGAAAACTTCCACTGGATCCTGAGGACTTCATTGCTGTTGAATACGTAGCAGTTTAAATGTGTGCTCAAATAGCCTTCTGTTCTAATGTGTTTCTAATAGGGAAATAAGTACTAAGGTACTGACTGGCTTTCAGAATGAAGAGTAAAGTCAATTTCGTTAAAGTGAAGTTTTGCTGGCTCATTTATACTCTCGCCCACCTCCGCACCTGACAGCGAAATAATAACATCTTACAATACATAATTACTGTTTGAGAGTCAACCATCAGATTTTATTTAGTCTATTTTCAAGTGTGTTGAAGTGAAAGATACTTCTCATCCCTAGGAAATTAAAAATTAATTGGAATCATATTTAAAGCACTTGTGTCAGCTCGTATGATGCACAGGATTATCAGCTAGCCGGTTAAAAGCGGTGACAAGGGGTATTAATATTAAAGGCACTGGCTTCATTGAAATGGGTAGTTTTTGTTCTTTTCTTTGTTACGTAATTACGACAATTCTAAATTATTTCGCTGTGCCGTTTTTTATTGTTTTACTTCAAAGTTGGAAATTATTTTTGATACCGATGGCGGTGAACTATGGAAAAGGCTTAAAGACGGGTAGAAAGGGCTGCCCATAAATTACGTTTAAAAGCAGAGATGCAAATGTTGGACTTCCCTATACCACCGTACTTAAATTTGCATGTTAACAACTAAATCGTAAGAAGGTTCAATGGAGACTCAAACCGCACTCTTTTCCACTTTTGTCAACTTCATTTATACAGAGACCCTAGGATGGAAAATGATAAGCTTAGACCGAGTTTGCGGGTTTCTTTTGAATTCACTAAATTACGCAATTGGGTTTTACGGTGATTTGAATTATGAGTACAAAGTTACTAGTTGACACGGTTTGTGATTGACAGGATTGTCAGTGCCACTTCAAACAATGAAAGCCTGGCACGTTATCAAGCGACGTAATTATGTAGTTGGAACTGTCAAATGAAAATATTATTTACAAGTGCAATTTTTATTTAACATTAATTTTATTCCACGTCAGCCATCCAAGTATGTAATTGAAACATCAATGCACACCGCTGCTGCTGGCGACAATGGTTTAATTATATAATATGTAGGTACCGATTATTAGCATTTTTTAAAAATTAAAATTCAATAAAAACTACCTTTCGACGGGCCTCTGCATAAATGACATTTGAAAACGAGGAAAGAAGCGGTGTTTGAGTCCGCAATGGTCTCACTTACGATTAGTTGTAAACATGCAGGCTTTAAGGACGAAGAAGAACGTCTATTATTATTACTATTATGTATACCTATTAAGTCTACGGCAAAAATTATCAAGTGGTCGACATTACAATTACTTGTGTAGCTAATCTAATCATTCAAGTGATTATAACAGCAATAATTCCGACGTGCTGTAGTTCGGCATTAGTAATAAATTAAGGAGTTACAGATGGATTGGCATTGCTCAGAATAATCTGTTTACTTTTGATTTCAAACACATTTTTTGACCTCTGCCAGACGTGCCCACACATATAAATCATATACACTATACTAAGTCAACACATTTTCAAGAGGAGGTGAACCTTAATTCTAGTATTCATTTATATTCTTATGTTTTTAAATTAATTACTCTTACGAGCTGAAACAAGGTAGATAACTGGACTAAATTATGCATTACAAATTTTGTGTGTGTGACTTTTTGGACTATTCAGGTTGCCGTTGGGCTGTGATTTCATTATGCACTTTATGAATTTTATGCAAAACGGTTGTCTTACTCATTACTATTTTGAAATTATTTTTCCGTTTTTACAATACTTTCACTTTTGTCCCATTCGCTACTAATAATTAGTTTTATAGGCCATGACTGTAAAATTTGTTTTATTTTAACTGTCTCCACCCAGCTAGCATTAGGATCTCATGAGGAGCTCTACAGGATATACGTTTGGGATTAAGTGATATCCTGAGGATATTTGAAAAAGTTGCATTGATATTATTGGGATGTAGTCATGACATTCGTTTGTCCCAAATCGGGGTATCCCGAAAACATCCCCAAAAATAATCCCTATGAAACATTTAGACAGTGAAGGGGATGTCCCCTGCAGCACTAGAGGATGCGTATGCGATTTATTAGGGACGCATACCGGATGAATTACGGATCTAACTATGACATCCCACAAGTATGCACTCTTGACAAACCACAAAAATTCAGTAAAAATTCCGTTAATGAATGGTTGTTCACACAATTTTAATTACAATCAGAACACCACAAAACATTACAGAAAGTAATATATACACATACAAGTATCCACAATAACAATTGTAAACTATTACGCTCCAAGGCAGATCCTAGCTAAAGCGTAACATATAATTGCAAAATTCAGGAAGTATAATAAGATTAATTTAACATTATTAAACTATTTATAGGACTTAGTACAAAACGCGCAACATTATTCGAATCTGGTATATTAATTTGACAGCAAATAAGACGACTCTCTTAAAGTCAACCTTTTAACATATTCTATAGCAAAATAATATCTTCCATACCCAGTAATTACGTACAACGATCACATTAAATGGTGTAATTTAGTTAACTAATAAAATTGTTTATGATACTAGGCTTTTGTGTAGAACTATATACTCGTTGGCAATAGAACTCAGTAGCTCCCCTCCGTTCCTGAACATGTTCATTTTCGTCTTCTGGTACTTCATCCCCAGGATGTAGCAAAACTATTACGCTGCAAGGCAGACCCTAAGCTAAAGCGTTACATATAATTGCATAATTAAGGGAGATAATAAGATTTTTAATATTAAACTATTTACAAGACTATGTTAAACATGTAAAATGAACAGCATTATTGGAATCTGGTATAATTATGTGACAGCAAATGATAAAACTACTTTAAACTCAACTCTTTAAAATATTCTATAGCAAAATAACATTTTATATACCCAGTAATTACGTAACACGATTACATGAAATAGCGTAGTTTAGTTAACTAATAACATTGGTTATGATACTAAGCGTAGGTGTATATAACTATAACTCAGTCGCTCCCCTCTGTTCCTGAACTTTGATCTTCATTTTCGTCCTCTGCTAAGCTATCCCCCGGATGTAAAGAATCCTCCGAATTTATTTTTCGCAATCTAAACCAAAAACAAGAATAGATATATAAATAAATGATTTAATTTACATTTCAGCAAAAAAATACTGTCTAAATTTGCAAACTTTTGTTTCATGCGACATGGCGAGTGAACAAGATATTGTTGAATCGATGAATGAACGTCTGCTTTTGTTGATTTGCTAACTTTTTTCTTTTTATGGCTACGAACTGCTTCTGCAAACAATTAAAGATTAAATTAAGCGTACATCCTTACAACCGATATCACAATGATTATACATCCTACATACTTAAATATCAGTAATATAATAAAACAACTGGCTTTGAAACGTACGAAATATTAGTTTGTTTATATTAAAGTCCTCAAATTTTGACTTTTTCTTCCCTCCTTTCCAGCTGTAATTACTAGCGACTTCGTAAGCAATTATTTCTTTCATAATTCGTGTAACAGTATCTCGTTCAGAAGTCCCTCCGATGGATCTTAGAAATGCAAGCTACAAAATTTATCCCAATAAAAATCTATTAATATCAGACTTGTTATCGTATTTGTATTATTATAGATCAAAACAGGTATTACTTTTAGACGTACAAGTTTAGACGATGTATCTTTGTTGGTCAATGACTCATCAAAATCTTTCCAATCAGCAATAGTTTTAATAGGAAACTGTAATCCAATCCACTCTCCCACGTCGTCGTGGACCTTATGCTGGACATCACTGCTTCGTAATTCACCACTTAGAATCAAAGTGTGAACATTGTCTAACACAGATTTATTCTGCGCAAACTTTGTAATCACAAATGATTTGAATCCTGTAAAACAATAAGTAGATGTTGCGCTTGAGTTTATGCAATACGAAATTGAATATAATCAAAATTGTATAGAAAAAAGGTCTACCTCCGTCCACACCATCTGAAAGGTAGGAGTCAGTTTGGGTGTGCTGATAATCGACTGTTGCAATTGAATACGTCATGCTTTTAAGTCCAACATGACCAGCATTCACCTTTCCTTGTGAATCATCTAACTCACTGCAGTACTCTGCATTCACATCACCACGAATTCTGGACACCAATTCAGAACCTCGGCGTTTGGATTTTGTCGACAATGCTTCAGTAAAGGGCGAGTTGGAGCTGCTTGGTTGGCTACTACTTGTTTGAGAGCCTACATAAAATATTATACAAACGTAATTGCACTTTAACGTAAACACTCATGACAACTAATACATGCATTTACATTATTGAAAAGTAACACACTGGAAATAAAAAACCGAAGCTTTACCAGTACAATATGGAGGAGTTGGAACTTCCAGCTTTACGGATTTTTTCTTAGATTGCTTCCGTTCATCGTCCACATCATCATCAGTTAAGTTATAAGCATACAAGCTATTACCATTTCGTTTCCGCTTCTGACCTTCGTCGGACTCGCTTAAATCAGACGTTGTAACAGACTTAACCAAACCTTTTCTTGCATTTTCATGGGTATCTGTACAAATAATACATCCTGTCATATACGTATCTCATACATCATCACTGCTGTTATACTATGCACACACCAAAATAGCGGATAACTGAGCATGAATGAATTGGCCATTCCGGGTTAGGGTCCTCGCGAGTTTTGACAGCCGTCTCATGTCTCACAGATTCGCACCAGTACAATTTTCTATCCCCAATCATCCAGTTGGTTGGAATTACAGCCGTAGCGTCGTCGTCTTTTGGAAACTTAACGACTGCAAACATTTTTTACAGAGGAGCAACCCCGTCTTCAGAGTATAATTGTGTTTACTCAGACGTTCTAGATCAGGGGAAAAAAGCAAACATGGTTTGAATAATGTCCTACAAAATATTCACAGTAAATCAATTCTACATTCCAATAATTCTACACTCACGTTACAGTGTATAAGAGGTAAAACCACAAAACCCGTCTGCACAGGTAACTTCATGCATTTTTGATCCACGTCGCACAGTGTTTTTAAATGAGCATTTAGTGGCAATTAAGCATTTTTTTGCCAAAACTGAAACTATAGACTAATTTTTTCAAATATTTTTTTTCAAAACCCCCTTAATGCACAGATACTTTGTACAACTCATCTTTGAATTTGAATCACCGATTTCGCGCCAAACGATTTTT
>JAQFZC010004573.1:0-15811 GCA_034695205.1 Dicyrtoma fusca | reverse complement strand
CAACAATGTATAACTAAACAACTAACTATTTACAATGGCCTCTCTCCCTCCTTTCCTCCGGCCCTCGCCTTTACACTTTAGTGAAGTTGTAAGTGAAAAAAGTTTAATAAGTTACAACATTTTTGCTTTTTTAAAAGATTTAAAGAATTTTGGGCAAGAGTAGTGATATTATCTATAAATATATAAATTATTAGAAATCCCCGGTGTCAGTATTTGAAACAAATATTCAACTATTGGGTGGATTTCTGAGTGCATATGCCTTAACAGCTGACCCATTATTTTTGGACCACGCTGTGGATATTGGGAAGGCCCTACTTCCGGCATTTGAGACAAGGTCTGGAATTCCCAAACCTATCATCGTCCCTGAGAGCGGCGTAAGTGAATTAATTATTTTTATTTCTTTGACGAATTTAATTAGGATTAATTATTTGTAACAATTCTATCTCTAATTCAAATTTTATATCCTTTTCACTGTGATTCAATTAACCTACTTAGTACTCCTACTCCTACGATGGCACAATGTCACTTGCCGCTTCAGGATCACTTCATTTGGAATTTGTCTATCTTTCCAGTTTAACAAACGACACGACTTTTGAAGACAAAGTTCAAGCCGTCCGTCGGCACCATCTTAAGAAAGTAGACAAGCTGGGTCTTTACAAAAATAGAATGGACGTGAATACCGGAGAGTGCACCATAGGTAAGTTTATTAAAATAGCAAAAAACATCAAAAGTGCATTCAAAAAAGTATAAAAAGTGCAAAAATATTTAACCTATTCGAAACTGGGAAACCGTAGAAAGAATTCTCTACAAAAGTGTTTCATTATTTAGCTGAACTTTTTCAAAACGGTCAAAACTAATAAATGACACTTTTTCAAAGCAGTCAAAACTAGTAAATAATACTTTTTCAAAACAGTCTAGACTAGTAAGTAACACTTTCAAAAGGTCAACAAACTGTAAATTCCCATTTTCAAAAACATTCCAAACTAAGTATATTACGTTTCGACGGTTTCGAAAAGGTAAAAGTAAAAGTATTAATTAATTTAATTAATTATTTTAATTGTGCCAGGAAGTTCATCAATCGGTGCTACTGCAGACAGCTTTTACGAATATCTCGTTAAATCCTGGATTCAAACTGGAGATGCGTTTGCTTGGAAAATGTATGAGAATGCTATGGACGCCATGATCAACAGTGGAATGATGGTAACTTCACCGACCAGTCATCTCCTCTATTTTGCTGAAAAAGTAGCGGGTTTCGGACTAAATCATGTCTTTTCTCATTTGGCCTGTTTTTCTGGCGGAATGTTTGCACTGGGCTCGAGTTCACAGAGCCGTTTGTACAAACGTAAGGAGAATAAGGACAGGGATTTGGAAATTGGGAAAAATATTACGCACACTTGTCACGAGTCCTACAATCGCTCTATAAAACTGGACTTGGACCAGAGCTGATAGCAATGGAGTACAATTCAGAAGCAAAAACCAAAACTATTCTAGGATTCAGAAGTTCAGGCTATACTCAATACGTCCTAAGACCAGAAGTGGTTGAATCCTATTTCATTCTCTATCGAATTACAAAAGACCCAAAATACCGTGAGTGGGGTTGGGAGGCAGCCCTTGCCATTGAGAAATGGTGCAAAGTTTGTCCAGGATTGGGTTATTCAGGAATTGAAGATGTTGACAGTGCAGTGATGATCCAGTCAAAGATAATACCCAACAACCCAACCCACGTTTTTCTTAGCCGAAACTTTAAAGGTGGTTACAAGCTAACAATAAATAAATGTAATAAAAAAATTAACTAAACTAATTTTGGAATGTAATTAAGATAATAAAAATAATTAAATGATTTCTTCGTTTTGCATTTCCATGACGCAGTACCTATACCTTCTGTTCAGCCCGGACGATTTAATCGATTTAAACTACTGGGTCTTTAACACTGAAGGACATCCTTTGCCTATTAAGGGGAAAAATCAAATGATTTTCTTAAATAATGCTCCATGAATCCATGAATAGCGAAAACCAATAAACAAATGTGTTATATTTTATTTATTAAAGTACTTGTATGTATCCACCATAAATTCTCTTTTACAACGCGGGTCTCGAATAATACGCGGGTCTCTAACAGTACGCGGGTCAGCGGAAGAATTTTCAGCGTTTAAGTGTACATAAATTAGTGGAAACCTAACTTTTTAGCCACTAAATAGCTTTAATTAAATGTCACATACTTTTAAGTCGCTTAAAAGTCTCAAAATTCTTGTTTTTAGCCTGTTTATTTCAACCAAATTCAGAGTAGTAAAACGGTTAGTTTGAAAAATACGCCGGTCTCTATTAATACGCGGGTCTCTATTAATACGCGGGTCTCTATTAATACGCGGGTCTCTAAATGTACGCGGGGGTCCGAGGGGCTGAATGGAATAGTGCACGGACGTTCTATTAGAGAGGTAGGTTTACGGTATTTAATTTAATTTGGTTAGATGCAGGTATGTAACTGTGAGTTTGATTTTTTAAGTTATATAAGTTTTTATAATAAAAATAAATTGGGAACCTTTTTACCTTTGTATGACGTTAAAGTGATGATACAATTACGTATTGTAATCGTTCATTGACATTAAAACTGAATGTTGGTAATTTATGACGTCGATAGCCAAGGCAAGGGTGGCTACTTAAGTAGCATGGTATTTGTTTTAAATACCCAACAAACTCATAAGATCATCTTTTTAAAGACTTATGCAAGTGCTTAATACACTTTAATGGCTTTTAGATTTTGTTTTAATGTGTGCATAAAACTTTGGATGTGAAACAGTATTACTGCTGTTTTTTTTTGCCTAGATTTTAGGTTTGAATATTTGGATTTGAAAAATACTGGACCGACGAGAGACAATTTTAGTACAGTTCCAATTAAGTTTCTTCGCTGTAACCTTTTTTTTTTATGTCTGATATTTTATCGGATGAATATGCATGCACGAAAATAAGTAAATAAATCACGCAATCAATTGAATAAATTAGGGAAACTAGTACAGCGGGCTCGTTGCCTTGATGGGAAGTGGATGGCACTCAGTCAGTATTAAACACCCCTTCATCCAAACTGATGACACTGATGAGGTCAGGAGAACTGAAGAGTAGATACAGGTGTACTAAAAAAACGAGTGAAAATAATTCAAATTACCAGGTACTGCACCCGAATACACTAATCACGTAATCACATTAAATTATAATGTAATAACAAACTAACTTTAGGATTTATGTAGGTAATTTTATTTTTGTTATTAAATTATTAAATAAATTATTAACACACCTTAAGTGTTTCAGCCACGAAGAATGTTTGTTGCACATCATCTTGCTTAGGATTTGGACTGTCCACATTATCCAGTCCAGAATAGCCACCGTTTCCTCTGATGCCATCAGCTTTGCAGTGTACATATCTTTGAATAGCTTGAGCAGCCTCCCATCCCCAGTCACGGTATTTATTGTCACTGGTCAGTCGGTAAAGGACCAAGTACGACTCAATGACAATGGGTAGGTTGTTTTACAATACAGTCAACAGTTGTTGTAATTAATTATGTGGAATGTTGTATGGTTGGTATCTAATCTATCATTACGTAAAACTGTCAACTGTGACTGAACAATAAGCTAAATTATCGTTTCTTAAAAATAGACAGTGTGTCCTTGGGTGGAAATTCGGACAGTTTCTACGAATATCTCATCAAATCCTGGATACAAACGGGGGATAGATTTGCCAAGTCGATGTATGAAGAAGCAATCGAATCAATAATTAGAGCTGGCTTCCTTCGCCGATCAAAAACTAGCAGTCTTCTGTACGTTGGAACGGGCGTGGAATTTATTTATTACTCATTCGGCTTGTTTCTCTGGTGGAATGTTTGCCCTGGGAACGTATTTTGTACTATTAACTATTGTAGCACTACAAAGTATTCAATTATTATGATTTATTCCAGAGTACTCAACATTACTCATAAATATCTACATTTCAATAATCATTTTGTCTGAGGATCATAAAGTTTAACCGCTGCCACCCCAACTTAAGTCTACAAATAGTAAAGCATGACTGAAAATCTTATTTCAAACTAGTCACACGTAATAATTTTCATTCCAACAGTCATACAAGCTTACGTACTTTTGTCAGGGAGATTTATTCTTATGTTGTAGGACTATATAGATCAATGGACTTGTAATATTATCAAGTGTACACGTGTAGTTACAGAAAGCGAGCTAAAAGATTTGAAACAAATTAAATTCGGGCTCGCTTACCTAAAATTGTAAGTTCTCTTTAGTTTGTGTGAAGCAATTATTGAGTCAGAAGAGCTGCAAACGCCACAATGGGAATATCAAGTATCATTGTAATAAAACTGGTCTCTATCGTTTGTATATTCCCAAACGTCACATATTCCTTAAATAATTTTTTGAATAGTCCATTTTTGGATATTGCGCCCATTATTGAAAGTAATTACCTAAGCAACTGTTTGACTCAGTTTTACACAATCGGTGATGTCATTAACTACGCAAAATTTAGAAATCCTGTTGTAATATCCAACGAGAATAAAAATAAATTCGATTGGAATGTATTCAAGTTAAAACGCAACTGGAGTTTCAAAGGTAGCACTAGAATTCAATGCTACGCTTTGATTGTTACCGTAGACGCGTGCCATTCGATCAAAGAAGAACATGAGACATTATTTTACAAATTGTTTAAAGAATCGACTTTTACACTGGTTAATATTTTCCCGCAATGGTTGATCCTAAATGCTAATGAGAGATGCCTAAATTCGACAGAGTACGACAAAATTAAAGAGGTACTTGAGTACATCATAATTACAAACCAAAATTCATATCACTTGCCAATGTTTTTGCAGTCAACGTTCAGGAAAATTGCTTTCCGTTTACATTCCAATAAATTGGATCATTCCACCGAATTTCATTTCAAATCTGTTAAAATTGGTCCTCAAGTTAACACGGTTTTGTACGACATAGACGGACTCTCGGAATATCAATGTTCCACTTTTGCTGTTGGTACTTGCCTTTCTTCAGCACTTGCCCAATACGAGATCGAAATCGATGAGGGAAGGAACTTCTTTTGGATTCCCTATTCTACGCTGGACGCTTTTCAAAAGATGTTGAAAATGCACAAAAGTAAATCTCCCTTTGATCGACACACTGCAGGAATACTATCAACATCAACTTATGCATTCCTTACTTCACCCTTAAACTACACTCACATAGCCACGATGGACGTCAGCTTCTTTATTGATGGTCCTATAATATGCAACTTTGTAGATGAAAGCTTCCTTGGATCGCAATGCTTTGGTGATGAAAAGAAAAAAAATACATTTATACCCTTTCGGCAAAACAAAACCCTACAAGTTTATAACAAGGCACCATTTACACAGAAACACGAACAAATGGGAGATTTTGATCTCGCCTATTCAGGCATCTGTTTGGTATTTCGTCGGGTTTGCGTCACTGACACTGTCAATTACGCTATCACTCGCTGGAATACAGAGCAAAGTCAAAATCGATAGGACGTGGAGAAACCTGCTACCACACTATATTTACACTTTGCTTAGAGCTTTGGGTGCTTTAGTGGAGCAATCACAGATGGAAATTCTGTTGAGGTACGTAAAAAAACCGACGGCAAAACGCGTGTGTGCCAAACTGATTGCATTGTTTCTTTGTTTGGGCATAATTTTGACCAACGGCTATAAAGGGTTTCTCAAGTCAGATTTCACTATTCAGCGCCCATTTGAAACCAATTGGACAAGTATCCCGCAGATGACATCTTTTTTATTGTATGCCTTTATTAAAAACCAAACGTACGATTGCGATCAGCTCCTGAATGAATTAATGGAAGACGAAGACCACGATCCACGCCGTGTTCGGCGTATCAGTAGTACACATAATGTATTTTTTTTTTGATATACGAACGGTATGGTGGGTGGTTTCGTAACTGGGTTTCCTTTATCAGCTATGAGGAACAGATGTTGAATCGTACATGAGACTACTCAAAGCTCCATCAAATTGTCTATATCTGCTCGTCACAGTTGTAAAATCTTGTCAAAGAGGCGGACTTTATTGAAGAATCAAGAGTCGCATTTGTTTTTGAAGAAGATGAGTTTGATTTCTATTGGAGTCGCTTGCAACATTCAGCGACGCTGAATCCAAAATTAAAATTTGCTCATAACATGAAAGAGGATGATAATTTTCTCGGTCACCCAGCTTACTACTCTCTACCCCGTGGAATGCATAAGTACCACGAATGGGTCCCAAACCAAATGAAAGTACTTCTTTCTTCTGGAATTTACTGGTTTTGGGAAAAATGGAATAAAATTCGGTTTATGCCAACCAAGAGTTCGGCTTTACTTGCGGGTAAAGTACGGGCCGCCAAACAGAAACCAAGAAGTATTTCATTTACTGAATCAGATATTTCAATCGTTTTCAATGTTTATGGAGCGTGCTGCTGTCTATCTGCAGCAGCTTTTGTCAACGAAATTATTTGGAACGTTTGTTGTCAGATTTGTAAAAATACAATCCTTGTAGGTTGTACAAAAATGTGGATGTATGCACTATATTTATTTTCGGTTATTCAAATCGCATTTCAGCTCCTCGGTAGAAGGTTGTAGACAATCATATTAGAAGATGCCACGTGTGTAATAAATAATCTTGCACGCTTTCTGTTTGATTTCTAAACGGTAGAAGTATGAATCACGCTGCGGTTTAAGGTTTAGTGGAACAAATATGGAGGTGTATTCTGGTGTTAGTTTTTAACTCTGATAATTGTTGCAAATTGTCTTAATTAATGTGTTTGTATTTTACCATCATGTTTTTCTATGTTGTGCAAAATTGGTTAATAGAGTTTTGAATCACAAAATACACTAAAGAGTCCACGTTGATATTACGTAAAGGTAAAATAGGAACATTTTGTTTTTCTTTTGAAGGTTTACAGATTTAATTCCAACGGCAAGTCTTCTGGGGTGAAAACCCAAAATTGATTCGAATCGAAAAAAATGTAAAAGAACTGGGAACTCCGTTGATACAATCAAGTATATTAACCTCGATTTCTTCACACCTCTAACCTTGTCATATCCTGTTGCTCGTCTCTTGTGATTCTTGTGAAAATGCTTTTTATGTAATAATTTTAATTTTGTTTCAATAATAAAATAAATCGTAAGTATTTGTTTGAGTTGACTTAGCAACTTGCTTTCTAAGTTGTATCGTAATTTACTATCATTTGTATTGTTGCGTCAGAAGATTTTTTATTGTCATAAACTTACTGTGATTTCTGGGAATAGTAAAACAATATATTTCAGATGATTATTTTTAGCTGAGCTGAACGTAGAGAACAGAAATATCTAAATATATTTTATTGGAAGCAAATTAATATTGCTTGGCACTCCTGTCCGAGTACCTAAACCTATACAACAACATCAACCTTATAAGGTTTAAAAACTACTGAATTTAATTAATTTTGAATTTTGCAAAGACGAACTTATTTAAACTTAATTATAACCATAACTTCATAACTTCATAACCATATATTATCAACATTCGAACATGATCATTCAACGTCTAAACCGGTGTAACTTCAAAAAAGCCTACTGCGTCACAACTTCCCTGTTTTTGTTTTACGTCCTATTTTTTAACCTCATACCTGATCTACTACACTATGAAAGAAGCAATGGCTTTCGAAGTTTTTTAAATTTATTTAAACCTCAACCGCTAACACAGGATGGGGCAGACCCCGATGCGGAAGTTAGAGTTAAACGGGATTTTATTAAGCAGGTAACACAATAAATCATTATTATTTTGTACTTTTTAATGTTTTGCCAAAATAGATATGTATTTAAACGCTCAAAACCGGATAATTTTGACTTTTGACACTTTTCAGATGATGCTAGATGCTTGGAATGAGTACGAAAAGTACGCGTGGGGTTTCAACGAGCTACGCCCTCTGAGCCAGCAGGGCTGGGCAGGCGGTGGGATTTTTAGTGATGCGAATTTTGGCCTCACAATCATCGAGTCTTTGGATACACTTCACATAATGGGATTAGATCGAGAATTTAATTCGGCAAGAAGTTGGATTGAACAGAATTTTACTCTTTATGAAATGGTGAGTACACTAGTTTTTACAAAAATCGAAAATCTCGAAACCACAAACATTTTTAGTACCTACCCAATTAGTTAAATGTTATTGTAACATAATTAAATAAAATATGCGCTAATTTTTAATTTTTGAACCGATGCGTAAAAGTGCCAACCGGTCTCCTTATTTGAAACGAATATTCGTGTTGTTGGTGGATTTTTGAGTGCTTACGCACTCACGTCTGACAGACTTTTTTTGGAAAATGCAATTCAAGTTGCTAGGAAACTTCTACCAGCTTTCAACACAACAACTGGAATTCCGAAATCAAGTATTTCCCCGTGTAATGGGGTCAGTTCAGTTTAATTTAAATAGATTGAAATACAAATTCAACAAATAATAAATAGTTTTTGTAACTTTGAATAATTTTGCCTTCATTTTACTTTTTTTTTCATTTTGAATTTTTGACTGTAGACGGTTTACAACGAACAAATCTCCCTCGCAGAGGCGGGGTCCCTTCATTTAGAATTTACATACTTGTCAAGTTTGACCCAAGATCCAATCTTTGAAGACAAAGTTCAACAAATTCGACGTCATCTTTATAAGATTAAAAGTAGCTCTGGTTCTGGGCTCTACAAGGATACTATTAATACTAACTCGGGAAAATTTGAATCGGGTAGGTTGTTAGTTGTTAGGTTGTTTCACAATACAGCCAACAGTTGTTGTAATTATTATGTTGAATGTTGTATAGTTGGTATCTAATCTATCATTATATACCTAAAACTGTCAACTGTGACTGAACAATAAGATAAAATTATTGTTTTACAACCACTAAATTATTATTTCTTAAAAATAGACAGCGTGTCCTTGGGTGGAAATTCGGACAGTTTCTACGAATACCTCATCAAATCCTGGATACAAACAGGGGATCGATTTGCCAAGTCCAAGTCGATGTTCGAAGAAGCAATTGAATCGATTATTAGAGCTGGCTTCCTTCGCCGATCAAAAACTAGCAGTCTTCTGTACGTTGGAACTGGCGTGGAATTTACTCACTTGGCTTGTTTCTCTGGTGGAATGTTTGCTCTGGGATCGTATTTTGATGATAATGAAGTATCACTGGATTTTAATAATATTGGGGAACGTATTACGAATACTTGTCATGAATCGTACAATCGCTCAAAATCTGGCCTAGGCAAGTATCAGTCATTTTAATAGCTTTGTGTTGTAGCTGTAGCTTATTTAATGTTTTTTTATGTATTTCAACAGAATTTTGTATTATTGTTTGGTGTTGATTATTTTAGGCCCAGAAACCTTTTCATTGTCTCCCCATTCTGAAGCAAAAGCTAATGGTAACTCTAAGTACCTTCTAAGACCAGAAGTGATTGAGTCATATTTCATCCTCTACCGACTCACAGGTGATTCCAAATATCGAGAGTGGGGCTGGTCAGCTGCATTGGCTATTGAAGAATACTGCAAAGTTGGTCCAGGACTGGGTTATTCGGGAATTGGTGATGTTGATGTTGATTTGAAGTTTAACACGAAGGATGATATTCAACAGTCTTACTTCTTAGCAGAAACTTTAAAGGTTCTTCAGCTTATTCTATAATTTATATTTTTTATATTAACAACATTGGAAATTGGAATAAGACTCTTTACTACTGCCTGCAACTAACTTATACATTTAAAATAAAATTTGTCATGACATTGAAGTTCATACACTACTATTTATTGTTATGCTATTTTACTTCCGGAATGCAAATATTTTTATTGTTCTTTTTATTTTCCATTTTTGCAGTACTTGTACCTCCTCTTCAGCTCGCCGGATCTGATCGATGTAAACCAATGGGTTTTCAACACGGAAGGGCATCCGTTGCCTATTAAGGGGGAAAATCCTATGTATAAAAAATTAGTAAAATAAAATTACCAAGTTATTTATTTCCTATAGGCATTACTAATGAAGCTAAGGCAAGTAAAATTAAAATTACACAAATTTTTGTAGCTCTACTACATCTGCCACGTCAGAATGCAAGTTTATTGATAGGTATATATCTAGTAATGTACGTATGCTATTACTATACATATACATTACTTATACTTTATTAATTCTAGCATCACAATGCACTAGATAGTGATTCACTATTTTATATAGGTAATAGTACATTATAATGATTTTAAAAAATATATATTATTACCACATAACTTCATGTAATAATTTGTAAAAGTTTCAAAATTAAAACTATGCTTCAAGTCATACATAGTGTTGACAAGTGTTCTTCAATTCCTCAGCTTCCCCTAACGATACAGGTAATAACACGGTAATCATCGTTGGAGCCACGGACTCTGGAATCATCGTCTGCCTTGCAATCATTGCACTTATAGTATTTTGTAGTAAGAAAATTAAATACGAAGCAATTAAAATGCAAGAGGATATCCCACTCAGAGAAAGAGAGAGAGAACCATACAAAAATTAACATTACCCATCCCCTGAGCCGACCACAACACCAGCAACACGACATAAATTATAAACATGAAATTAAAAGTATTAGGTTGCATAGGATAGATTAGGATAAGGTAGAATGTAAGAGCGCAAAGGCTGAGGATATCATAGATATATAATACAAAACTCTAGGATAAGAACTTATAATCTATAAGTAAAAATTTCAACATACAAAACATTTTATCGGGAACCCCCTTATATAAGCTAAACCATACAAATGTAATCCAAATAAAAAGAAATAAACGGGCCAATGGGATACGTCCCCATGGCCTCTATATACTTGCTTACTACTAGTGTTGACAATCCCATATGTACATATATCATTTTGCTTCTCTAGAGGGGATGCATTATATAGTCACTTCCTTCTTCAGTTAGGTTTCTTAAAGTTGTTCTTCAGTTATTACCAATTAGCTACCGCATAATATAGAAAGCTCCTTAAGTAAATTGCCAGCAATTAAAACTACATTTAAGTAATCAGTGTTGATAATACAATTAATACTAGGTACTCCTTAAAATTAAGATAAACAAATAATTACTAATAGTAATTATTTTTATCAACTTGTAAGAATTTAGTATTTTTGGTGCTCATTCGTGTATTGCATTGGTTTTGCTGGTTGTGCTTGTGGTTTCGCAGGTATCTATGTATCAATGTATCTAGTACTTCTAGTAATAATTCAGACTTAAAACTACTTGATATAGTAGCGTGTTTCTTTTAAATAGTTAAGTGGTGATGTGGCAACGATCCTGCAATTTAAGGTTGTTAATAGGGCGTTCAGCAAAATAGACCTTAAAACTGAAGTAAAAAAAATAGTTTTACAATATTTTCAAACATTAATAATAATATTAATTTATTACCTCTTAAGATTAATTTTTTGTAAACGAGAGAAATAATAAAAATATATGACAAAAAGGTAGTGTTGTTAGTTTGTTTTAATTTTTTTTATTATTATTTTAAAAACCAAATTTTTTAAGTAAGCCAGTTAAGAGAAACTAAAACCATTAATAACATAACGCTAACGCAATAAAATACGCAATAGAACAATCACTCACAAGATCACAAAATAAATAATCACTGCAAGAGACACACAATAATGTTTTGTGGTAATTTAGTAATAATTTGACAAACAGGTATTTTTGCCTTTAAAAAATTCATGAGTTCATATTCATGATCAGGCTGGGCTGCCGGCTGACAGGTCACAGGCATTATTTGAAGTGTGAGTTTGAATTTTGAATTTACCCTTATATTATAAAATAAATAATATATAATTTACTCTTTTACAAAACAAATTACAATATAATATTTTTGTTAACACTAATTATGTTATAAGTTCCGTGTATTATTTAACAAACAGCTTAGCTCAGCCCATAGATATGTACTGTTTGTCTGTGTCTGTATTAGTCTACGTGTCTCTATAACTTGCGCAGTTGACTATTCTGATGATTTTTTACTTTTTTTGCCATCATTATTTCAGTTCTGGGTTTCAATGTGAAATAATGAGATCTACTAAGAGCCGTCAAATTAAGTTGCTATTCAGCACCATCCTTGCATTTTCTTTGCTTACACTTTTCATTTGGATTGCTAACACTAACACCAAACAAGACCTACTAACATGGACCTTAGAAGCTGCAATAGTTCAGAAAAGTAAAACCGATGAGCCAAAACTAATAACCCAGGGTGTAGTGGACTCAAATGACACCTGGAACGTTCACCGGGAATTTATTAAACAGGTCAGTGCAATGAATTAAAGAATCATAAGTTTAAAATCCTCAATAAACTAAAGAGTTCAAATCAAAATTAGAGATAACTTTCTAAATTTTTGCATTTTTGTTCTCCATTTAAAACAGATGATGAAGGACGCCTGGGAAGATTACGTGAGGCATGCCTGGGGCTCCAATGAATTGCATCCAGTGACTCACCACGGTTCTGTAGGTGGCGGAATATTTGGATCGACAAATTTTGGGGCCACAATCATCGACTCACTAGGCACACTCCACATTATGGGATTTAATCAAGAATTTCAAAAAGCCCGAAGTTGGATTCAAAAAAATTTTAACTTTAGTGAAATTGTAAGTGAAAAAAGTTTAATGATTTACAAATTTTTGCTCTTTTGAAAGATTAAAAGAATTTTGGGTAAAAGTAGTTACTTATATTATCTATAAACGTATAAATAAATATATAAATTATCAGCGCTCCCCGGTGTCAGTATTTGAAACAAATATTCGACTTTTGGGTGGATTTCTGAGTGCATATGCCTTAACAGCTGACCCATTATTTTTGGACCACGCTGTGGATATTGGGAAGGCCTTACTTCCGGCATATGAGACAAAGTCTGGGATTCCCAAACCCATCATCGTCCCTGCGAGCGGCGTAAGTTAATTAATCATTTTTATTTATTTGATGAAGTTAATTAGGTTTAATTATTATTATTTGTAGCAATTCTAACAATCTCGAATTCTACATCCTTTTCACTGTGATTCAAACCTACTTAGTACTCCTACTCCTACGATGGCACAATGTCACTTGCCGCTTCAGGATCACTCCATTTGGAATTTGTCTATCTTTCCAGTTTAACAAACAACACTACTTTTGAAGACAAAGTTCAAGCCGTCCGTCGGCACCATCTTAAGAAAGTGGACAAGCTGGGTCTTTACAAAAATAGAATGGACGTGAATACCGGAGAGTACACTATAAGTAAGTCTATAAATTAAAGTAGCAAAAAACACTAAAAAACACAAAAAATACCTCCAAAAAAGAAAAATATAAGGCCATTTTAAGGGCATGGAATTATTCGGACCCTAATATGAAATCAGTTGGCCCCTTAAAACATTAAAATTAGAAATAAATTAGTTTCCCCCAAGGGCTTTTAAAGTTTGCCCCTAAAATAAAATTGGTATACCCCCAAACGGATAGGTTTGCCATCATAACATAATTTTATTCTTAAAAACCAATTCTGAACAACTTTACAACGAGATAGATCACAAAACGTCGTAATTAAAATTAAAAAAAGTTGAAAAAAGAGAGTATAATAAATAAATAAAACGAGAAGTTGAACAATTCACGAGTAAATATATGATACTGTTACTGGCAGACCAGCTGCAACGAAGTAATCCTTCAACTGATTTGTAGTTGCCTTCACTGAAAGAAGTTTCATTTTGGTAGATGTCCACTGCGCACTGATATGCTGAAGTATACATTGTTAGAGAAGGTTGTGGTGCGGTTGCAAAATGTTTGTAGTTAACAAGTTGAGTTTCGTTCTTCGGACCAGTTTTTGCAAAGTATGTCATTAGATTTACAAATTGTGCAATTGGTAATTTTCCTCAAAAAGTTCCTTCAGATTTAATCCAGTGGTTGGTAGCCTCCACACAATTGTTAGTTATAGGACAATGTAATTTTTTCAAGTTGTACCACCTACTGTTGGAATCAACCCAAGTTTTTGTAAAATAGTCATGAAATACATCACAATCGTCTTCCAGTCTCCACTTAATTGTAAATAGTTCCACCGCCTTCTTGAACACTGAGGATGATGGAGCAAAATGCAGTTGCACTATATCTTTGCGAATTGCTGCACGTGCAACAGAATTTTGGATGTACAGCTTTAATTTTTTATCAATGTTTCGGATTACGTGCGCATAGCAACGGATTTGTTCATACTTGTCAGATTCATATACCTGTTCAAAGGCGTTTGTTATCTGATCTGCAGAGTCGGCAACCTAAGAAATTCGTCTGTACCCACTTCCCGTTTCTTGCAAAACTGCAGCCTTCATTTCTTCGAACAAGAACCAGAAATCGTCAGTTGCTTCATTTTTGGTCACTGCCGGTGCACACGGGTGAAACTTACGGTTCATATCCGTGGTTCCCAGTAAAAGCACTGGAAAGTTCTGCCAAACGATTTTGTACGTTGCATCAGTGTGTGATGGCAAACACACACACTGGTTATATAGATATTGTCAAATTGTTTCGAAATGGACACGGAGAAAGCGATCCCGCATCTCGTTTTGCCCGCTCCCATTCGTTCATGCGCCCAATACTCCATGCTCTATGGATCATTTAAAATTTGGGAACGCCTCCTCCGTGTCCATTTCGAAAAAATTTGACAATACTAATCTGCGCGTAGTAAACACTACACGTAACACACATTGGTCCTCCTTAACATTCCCTACAACAGTTTTTTCCAGATTTTATGCAGTTGTATGCTGTACGCATGCTATACTTATCTTAGTGGCAAACCTATCCGACTAGGGGCATACCAATTTTATTTTAGGGGCAAACTTTAAAAGTTCTAGGGGCACACTCATCCATTTCTAATTTTAATGTTTTAAGGGGCCAACTGATTTCACCTTAGGGGCCGAATAATATTATACCCATTTTAAGTGGAATTTAGCATAAAACAAGCATTTGTTTGTGCTAGGAACTTCATCGATCGGTCCTATGGCTGACAGCTTTTACGAATATCTCGTTAAATCCTGGATTCAAACTGGAGATTTGTTTGCTTGGAAAATGTATGAGAATGCCATGGACGCCATGATCAACAGTGGAATGATGGTATCTTCACCGACCAGTCATCTTCTCTATTTTGCTGAAAAAGTAGCGGGTTTCGGACTAAATCATGTCTTTTCTCATTTAGCCTGTTTTTCTGGCGGAATGTTTGCACTGGGCTCAAGCTCACAGACCCGTTTGTACAAGCATAAGGAAAGGGATCTGGATATTGGGAAAAATATTACGCACACTTGTCATGAATCTTATAATCGCTCTAAAACTGGACTTGGTAATTAATAGCTATATTATGATTATTTTTTAATTTTTTAATTAATTCAGGAACTGGGGAGCCATAGAAAGAATGCTTTACAAAAGTGTTAAAGTGTATAAATTAGCTTTTTCAAAACGGTCAAAACTAGTATATAACACTTTTTTAAAACAGTCAGAACTAATAAATAGCATGTTTTCAAAAACGGTCAAAACTAGTGAAAAACAAATCTTCAAAAGAGTAAGAACTAGTAAATAACACTTTTTCAAAACGGTCAAAACTAGTATATAACACTTTTTTTTTAAACAGTCAGAACTAATAAATAGCATTTTTTCAAAAACGGTCAAAACTAGTAAAAACCAAATCTTTAAAAGAGTCAGAACTAGTATATAACACTTTTCCAAAACGTTCAAAACTAGTATATAACACTTTTTCAAAACGGTCAAAACTAGTAAATGACACTTTTTCAAAACGGTCAAAACTAGT
>JAQFZC010004572.1:0-15814 GCA_034695205.1 Dicyrtoma fusca | reverse complement strand
GACGGCTTGTTCTCATTGCTTTGCAATGAATCGGTTTCTGCCGAAGACGTTACACCTGTTGGTTTTGCTGCTGCTGCCGCTGAAGGAGACGCCGTTATTTTCGATGTTGTGGGTACTGTCGATTTTGAAGTTATTGTTGCTACTGGGGACGCTGTTTTATTTAAAGAAACTGTTGCTGCAGGAGCTGCTGCTTTAGTCAATGGAGCTACTGCTGATTTTGAAGAGATTGTTGCTGCTACTGAAGGAGTCTTAGAATGTACGGTTGCCGCTGCTGCTGCTGCTGCCCCTGTTGATTTCGAAGCTGCTGTGTTGGCTGGCGATGCTACCGTTTTAGTGATTGGGGTTCCCGATGCTGCTGAGGTTGAGGATGCAGTGGCGCTAGACACAGGAGGGGTACTTGCTGCACTCATCGATGTCGAATGCCCTTTAGAACTTTCTTTTGATCTCGCAGCTCCAATGCTCACTCGTGCATGAGCTCCTGACTTTGCTGAAGTTGGCAAAACCTTGTCTTTGTGAAGACTTTTACTCGGTGTTTTTTCACTTTTTTCATCTAAACCATGACCATTGATTGTGTGATGAGCTGTTGACTGTGTTTGTTGTAAAACCTTTGGTTCTAATTTAGTAGTAGAATGTTTAGGTTTAGAAGCAGAAATACCGTCACCCGATCCAGGACCTAACAAAATAATCAAGCCATGTTTTTCCCAACCCATATAATCTGTTTGAGTAACAATTTTACCTATTGCAAGAAAAATAACGCAAAGTCTCAAACGGTGATAGTTAATGTGGTGAACATTATTAGACTCAAAATGTATATAGATGATAGAGGTGGTTTCGACTGGGTGATTTATGAGCAATTTGGCATAAAGCTTTTTTTAAAAGAGACTGTTACTTAAAGTGGTCACTGGAGCTCAGTGTGACGGGGTTCATGATCAATTTTGTAATATTTTGAGACCTCTTTTCGGTAGCAAACTTTGGATTCTCATAACAGGCAGCACCTTAGATGCAAGCTAATGTTAAGGATTCAGGAAGCTACTGGGAAACTGTTACGCCCTAAATAATACACAGAGGTATACTTCGTTGCCAACTCAGTTTTAGACAACTTTTTTATAAACTGAAAGGGAATTTAGAATTTAAACCTTCACACACAACACGTCACACTCTTGGAAGCTATGTATATTACGCATACTTGCAGGGAAAGGTAGTATAATATGTACGGTGATACTTTTATTATTGATGTGGCACTGCAGCCCAGTTTCTGCGCAACTGCAAATTGGATGAAGTCCACCCATATCTTAAATGTAAAACTTCCGAAGTCCATTCAGGTTCATTCAAGGCTGAATGGACTTGGGAAGTTGTGTACCTATATATATGTATATACAATGTGGTTGGGCCTACTATTCGGCAATTTTGTGGCCTTTGATTGTCCTAAACTTTGCAGTTGCGATACAATTGTATGACACGATACATTTATGACACACATTATGTAAGAGCTCAGGCAAAATATAGATTAACTTAAAGTAAAAACTACCTACCTACTAAAGTAGAATTAAAAATTCTTTTGTGAACTAGTGATCTTAATTTTGTTTTGAAAAAGTTTAAAAAATAAGCATCAATTGAACTTATGTAGCATGCAAAACTCTTTAGTTCCACATTTTTTACATTAGTGAACAATAATTCGAATTAAAAATAAAAACAGCATCCAGCATATGCATCTGAGTTGGAGCAGGGGTCAGAGTATGTATGATACGTGTTCCAAAAGTGTGACAGATTGCGGCTTAATTTTTTAAATTACAAAAATAAATCCAATGAGCGTTTTCAAAGTTTGCCCTGTTACAGTGTTTAAAAGGATTGTACGAAAATCGGTGAAAACCACATTAGGGAATATACGTGGGCATACTTGTAGTCTAAAAATATGGTTGTAATCGTATGAATATATTTCACACAACAGTGAATTTCCTTTCATCACCCACCACCGTAATTTTCTCCATCTGATACATGACTGATCGGGACAATTTTTTAATGCCGCGTAAGAAAAAAGCAAAGCAGCAATATACGTATTCGTTATATAGGTATACCTTTAGTTGAGTTTACGAGCGACTGATGATCGATCCTTTCTTGTTTCAAAGTTGTGTAGCGAAAATTCACGGCATATTTTAAACCAATGCGTAATGCATAGTAGCTCCACAAGAAAACGTTGGAAATCAAACCTCGGTTTATTTCATTGATATAGTGATTCCGCATTTGACGTTTAATATTTTAACAGGATATAAATCATCTCAAGGGTTTTAAACTTTATATTGACTTATCAGTAAAATTCAATTCAAACTCCAAAAAAATTGTATTTTTTAAATTTGGGGGACTGGGGGGGGGCGATATATTTGCCGATCTGTCATGTATCGTAGCCCTTTGTGCTATGGATAGTGAAGAAATCACCTGTATTTCCCAATTAACATATTGGGCCTAATATTGTGCCTCACAGGAAAAATCACCTATCACAACTAAAAGTCATACTATTGCGTTATTTTGCTTGCAAAATTTGAAATTATTACTCGTTTGCTTATTCAATGTAAGTTCTACTTGCATGTCTACGCTGGATACTATAGGTATTTAGATAGGAAACATGTAAATAGATCTAGCTCGTGAGAGTTGAAACAGTCTAAATAAAATAGAAATAGTATTGAGTACACCTCCAAATACAAGTAGGTACGTAGAATAGATAGATTTGAAAGTTATTGTCAGCGTGAAGTAGTAACAAATGAATAACGACGACAGGTAGTTAAGGTATTTAGGTATAAATAGACAAATAGTAATAGGTGGAGATAGACAAAGAGACAAAGAGAGAGAGACAGAGAGAGAGAGAGAGAGAGAGATAAAGAGATAGATATGTGTGGTACACAGCCAAAAGATGCTCTGGTTCTACTACCACAATACCAACAACACAGGCACTACGTTACACGCACAAAAGTACAACGAACACAGAGACAAACGTCATGGGAATCAACTAGAAAGGCAGTAATTAACGGGCATTTATGGGCATTTAGATTCCACACTCAAGTAACGAGTAATGAGTAAGGCAACAAGACACAGATCAGACTGATAATAAATCTCTATTTTTTTTTGGACAACAGGTCAACTTATAAGAGTAATACGTAAGTTTGGTTCTGTCCGTTTCATTCTCTCAACATGTCAAGATGTAAACAGTAAAGACTTTTTTTTTCAGTTTTTGCGTATCAAACACAACGACATTCAGAAGGACAGAGGCTCCAAATCTCCGAGCCGAGAAAATAGTTGCGTCTGGGAAGGAGAAAGCAGGTCGAAGCTACTTTGGTTGAGAAATAGTATACCTGCACCAGAAATTTCAGCTGTAGAAGGCTTCCCAACACCACTACCACCCCCACCACCACCACCGCCACTGCCGCCGCCAGTAGTGAAACCACCGCCCAAACTTTCAACTTCCACCCCACTTGACATCACATTACTTCCTTTTTCCATCACTTCCCCACCACCACCACCACCACCACTCCATCCCGATGACTTAGTTGCTGTTGCAGCAGCACCGGAAGCCGCTGTCGAAGCTAAAGAACCAGACTTGAGGGGAGCAGCAGTAGCAGCAGTAGTAGCAGCAGCAGCAGCAGCTCCAGGTTGACCCGAGGGCATGGATAAAGGTACAGGTGCTGACCGTGAGGAGAAGGATGAAATGGGCGAAGAGGCCATTGTAGAGCCAGCGGATGAGTGATGAGTTGAAGCGGGATGGTGAATATTACGCAGGTCTCCATGCAACTTTTCTCCTGTGAACATGTTAACGATTTCAAATGTTAATTTGTCGAATCTAATTTTTTTTAAGAATCAATCCAGTTTCAAACAACATCGATAAAAAAAAATACATTATATCTTGTACTGTCCATTGGACAGTGTCCAACAGTGCATTAGCATTATGCAAATATAAAATGTAGAGTATACCGCCGTCACATGCAAGCAATCAAATAAGTAATTATAAATAGTACTTGAATATACTTTAAAACACGTATCGATGCAAAGACTCTAAAAATAACTCAAATCTCTTGTAATAAAACAAACTGGTTAATTTCCTCTGTTGAGAACTACAATCTTTTTGCAACATTATATATTTCTATCGATACAAGGAGCACACAGGCTGTTTCGTAATAAATTACCGATAATGAGGGAGAGGAATTATAAATTACAATGAACTATCAAAAAAGCGAGCAAATGGCAAATTTATTCAGTATAAAAATGTTGAATGCAGTTTTGCTGGGATTCAAGGATACAAATTAGGTTCAGGAGCGGCACTATGGAATGAATTCAAACGGTTTAAAAGTGGAATTAAAATATTTTGTTGAATTCAAACATTGACCTTTTATGTTGTATGTAACTATCAGCTATGAGAAGCATACAATCGTGATTAATAGCGCAAGTTTATTCGGTTGAAAGGACCTTAAAGAGAACTGTAGGAGAATATAATAATTTTAGTCAAAAGCCATGATTTGAATTGGTTTAATTGGTGAGATTGAGGGAGAAAGCTAGGAAGAAGCTTTTGAGAAGAAAAAGAAATCCTAGGGTAGGTGAAAGTGAGTTTTACCTGCTCTGAATCTTGGACTTGGGGGTGCTACACATAGGAGGGAAATATTATCATTTTGCTGCTTGACAAACATTCATAGAGGTGAAATAATAAGTAATAGGACTTTTTTCTGTGTTTTTTTTGTGAGAGTTTCTTTGACATCATTTCCACTCACCTTCACGGATATTCTGTGTCACTGTGAAACTCTTGGTTGTATCCAGTGGCACTGTCCAATTTACCGGATCTGGAGATCGAAGAATCACCTGCTCGAAGAAAAAGGGTTATTTTTAGCTCACATCTCTCTACTATACTATACTACATACTACGAAAAGAGCTGATTAGAGAATTGAATTAGTATTGCTGTACCTGCTCAGGTGATTTGACTCTAGTGGGTTCAGGCGGAGATTTGATTACTGGCTCATTATACCCCAAATATGGATCTGCTGAGTCTACAAAATGCATTCAATCAATTTGTCAAATACAGTGAATCTTAAGACAGAAAAATCCGATTACGATCAAAGACAAACAATGGTCGTCAGATTTTTGTTGTTTTGTTTTGTTTTGATTGAGACACACATCTATGATAAGTGAGACGGGCAGTATAATATGTATTGAATAATAATAATAATAATAATGGTAACAATAACACTGACGATTGCACATTGACATTCACACATTCAATTACTTATACTTATTAGAGATGGATATTATGTAATATAATAATAATAATAAATGTTTTGTATAAATAGATAGACTTGGGAATAGTTAATATAGTAATAATAATGTATAGTAGGTCAATGTAATTATATAGACAGATACACACAGTTAATAAGAGCTAATATATTTAAATAAGAGAGCATATATTTAGTTGTATCAAAAGAGAGTAGCAAGAGAATTAGAATTATTTTTAAACAGAGAAGTTTAAGTGGGAATATTTACAACACTCACTTGCAATCCATAGTCAAGCATGCTCACATGTATCAAGGCAAATGCAAAGTGCTCACGGACAAAGACAACTCAATTAAGAATTATAATAATTATTATTATTATAATTTTGCAACAAAAAAAACTACGGAAACATAAAATGAGGTTCTAAAATAATTGAAACTAAAAACCCCGGAAAGCAAGTGGGAGCTATGAATGCTATTATATTACATATATATATATATATTATGTTTATCTGTATAGTTTTATTTTTTTTTTGTATTCTGAGTTCAACCACAACAACAAGAACAACAGTGACAACGCAACAATAATGACCACAACAAGATTGAGTACACAATGAAGAATTAGAAACTACAAAAGTGGCATGTATAAAGGTATTAAATTACGCAAAAGTATTGGTGTAATATAGCAAGAAAGTTTTGTGTAAAGCATTGACTAAGATTTTTGTAAGCTTAAATTTGTAAAAAAATTGTAGGTTAATACAAAATATATAGATTCCTTGACGTCCTCACTTTTATCAAACTGTTGCTGTTTGGCCAATTTGGAATTGGAATCCCGGTCACCCTTACCACTACTAGCTTTAGGGCGAGGACTAGTAGCTAAAGTGGCTGTGTGAGTCCATAACAACAAGCGACATAACAATTAGGTAAATCAACCAATTAGTCCCTCTAATCCCAGGGAGTTGTAATAATAATAATAATAATAATAATAATAAATTGTAAATATAAATAATTGCACATCTTCCAAAACAAAGCACTATTTATTGTATACGTTTTTTTTAATAGTAAATCTCAAAAAACAAAAAAAAAATTAGTCAAAAGGAAAAGTAATGTACCTATTACTAGGTTCAAAAAATGGAATTTCAGATTTAAAAAAAAAACAAAATCAAAATCAAAAGTAGAAGAACCCCAACATTGAACAAGGTTTGGTATAATAATAAAAAGTTGTAAGAAAAATTGGATAATACTCTAGCTTTTGGAACAAATTAAACAAGTTTGATATGTATATATAGATAGATATAAGTATATATAGCCCACGATTAAAACTGCTTTAGCCTTTAGCCATCCAGCACATCATAGTTGCCATTGCCATTAAAAATTATAAGAAACAATATACAGAGTTCGGAATAAGAATAATAATAGAGAACAGAATCGAGAAATAATGGATAGATTGTAAAGGACAAAAACAAATAAAATTAGAGCCGTTTCGTTGTGTTAGGAGTTAAAATGGTAAACTGCAAATTCATATATATCCAATTCCACTCTTTCAAAAACTAAACACAAACCAAAAAAAACGTTGTTCAATAATTGAAAGTTGAAAGCATCAAAATCCTCCGCTATAGCGCGTTCTATCATACATTTTCCTATTGGAAGTAGAATTTGTAGGAAAATTTTAAGTTTTGAATCAAAAAATGATGACAAAATTTGATAACAAATGTAATAAACTGTGTGAAAGATTATCTTAATTTGTGAAGCCATTTAGCTTTTGAGCTCAAAATGTACACAATAGTAGTCAAAAGTAAGATGAGATTTAGCTAACAGAGAGAAAGTTAAGAGAGAAAAGATAGAGAAAGTCCAAGAGTTTTATTGTGTGCAAATATTTCAATAAGTATATAAATTACAGATATTGTACTATTTTCTCATTACTAAAATTCAGCAACTGCCAGTGCGAAAGAGAGAGAGAGAGAGAGAGCGAGAGTTTTTGCAAGTTCTTGGTGGTACGAAACTTTTAATTGCTTATTGCTCTGATAGTATCAAAATGACAAGAAGGAAACCAAAGTATATGTAGAGAGGATAATATATAGAATGTATAATCACTATATACTATAACATTGTATAGAAATATATATGTATGTATTTAGCGCAAAATGTCTATTTATAGCAAAGACTGCAAGAAGTAATACGTTTAGAGTAATAAAAAAGTATTAACACAGGAAATTCTAAGAATTCTAGCTAAAATGTGTAGCTATATTATTATGTTTGCTAGCTCTCTAGTCATTACACTGCCGACTATATAGTGTTGAGTAGTACAACACAACTATATAACAAGTAATTAAATTCGTTGCTTGTTTCTGTTTCTGTTTTTTTTTTACATTTGTCTAATTTTTCTAATTACTAAATTCCTGTTACTGTAAGTAGATCCTAAAGTAAAAGCACGAATAGGCAAGTAGGTATTTAAATGTATACATTTCCGAACAAGTATTATTTAGAAATATAGCTGATAATCTATATGTAGCCATACATTGCTTTAAATGCAGTTAAAAGTATTAAAAAATTATGCAAAGAGCCTCAAAGCCTAAGCCTCGTAGTGTAGTAAATTGCTAAATAAGATATATCAAAAAATCTAAGACATAAGTAATAATAATAATAATAATAGGTCAATGCTTCAAATTGATCTACACACGCAAAAAATGCCCAGAGAAAAACAAAATAGATTTTTTTTTTAGTAGAGATTATATATTGTACTGATAGAAACAATAATTAATTACGAACACAACTTGCTATTATATTGATCAAATATATATATAGTCACAGAAAAACAAAACAAAACCAAAACTTGAAAACATGGCAGAACTGTGTCCCCAATTCTATTGAAATTGAAATGGAAAAACTTGGCAAACAGCAGCGGGTACATTACTACAGTACTGACTTTCGCCTACACACGCTTATATATTTGTCTTGTATCAAACATATAGAAAGTATTTACTCTCACGCTTACTAAATAACATTTAAGATGTGTATTTCATGGTGTTATAAGTGTGACTGTTTTGAAAATAAAAGTTGATCAGGAACGAACTGACAAATGATGATATTAATTTGGGAGAGAAGTAGAGAGAGATTTGATAATCATAATAGAATATAGAGTAGAAAAGTGTGGACGAGAGAAAGATAGAGAATACATAATAATAATAATTATAAAGAAGCAAGAGCAGCATTTCGAACAGTAAAAGTAATAAATCTTTTTGCAAGTCGATCAAAAAATGTATACAAGGAGTTATATAGACTAAAAGTATAAAAAGTATTAGGTATTTTTGTTTTAAATTTTTTCTTTGTACAAAAAAAAATATTAGTTTCTGTACAGCAGTAGTAGTAGGTAAGTAAGTTTCAAATTCAATTAGGGGAGAATCGTTAGAATTTTATTGGGAAACTGGAGTATACGCAAGTAAGTAGAAGAATTATTGCGATAAATTCAGAAGTGGTTCTTTCCAACACTTGTCAAATAAAAGCTATCACAAGCAAAATAACGCCATGTCTCAGACAGAGATGCAATTTGGCAGTCAAGAACCACATGTACATACATAGGTAGACAGAGTTTAGACTGGACGCAAACATTTTTTAGGATTTAAAGGCGTAGATCATGGAAGTATGTACGCAAAGAATACTAGCTTCTAGGATTCTAGATGGCTTTTACCATAATCCCAGGGTTTTAACCGGCCGTTACCCCCCACCATCATTTCACTCATGGCTTGCTTACGCCAACATAAATGTGACACTAGCTCTGAGCTATGGCGTTATTTTGCTTACTCGAAATTGATACTTTTATACTAATTTTTGTACACACTTAATTAGGTACTCTGACTGACTATATGTTATAAGATCGTCGCGTTGTTTTTGAATTGGATGAAAAATAAACGGACGAAGAAAAAAAATTATATCAGGTTTAGAATGATTGACTTACTTGGCCGAGGATGCCTCTGCTGTGGTTTCGGGGCAGTGGTAACTTGTGAGGAGTCCAAATGGATTTTCCATCCTCCGGTGCTGCTACTACTGTCTTTCTCACTGGCAGACGAGGCAGCACTCTGCTGACGAATGGTTTTCCTGGGTGAACGCCCCGCTGGCCCAGCCGAATGAGATCGTGCTTTAAAAAGAAGGTTCAAAAGAAAGTCAAATGAATGAATTATGACTTTAAATCCCCCTTTTAGTACACAATACATAGAATATTTCAATTCCAGTAAGTATACACACAATCACAAGTAATTAGAAGAACTGTAACGGCAACAACGGCAATGGTAACGAGAGTAGGAATTAACAATTATATTACGAGTACGAAAATGAATAATGAGGCACACCAAGTGAAGTTAAGGATTCTGAAAAATGTGTTTTCATTGCTGCAACTACGGTACATAATTACGTTGAAGAGGTTATATATAGGTAATATATAATAAAAATGACTTGAGCAAATGGTAATTAATATACACATAGGTAGGTAAGTAGGTAGGTACATAGCTTGTGACAGCATTTGAAATCTGAGACAGAAACCGAGAAGAAGTAGTGCAAATGCCCAAGACCAAGCCAACAGTGACTTGGAAGATTGGGATTACAAATCACAATTAACGGCGTATTAATTACTGTTATGCCATTATTGCAAGAGTAACTAATGAAGGTAGGTACTTTAACGTGAACAACCTATAGTTTGAGGGGAAGGTGTCTCTATATTTCGCATACCAGTACATAATTATTATTTTAAATTAGGTTCTAGTCACTATTAATTACTTGTGAGCAATTAGTTCATTTTATCAATTCAAAATCAAAAAATTAGGAGCCACGGAATTATACCTGCAAACCCGTTGGGGGTGTGTATGTGTGTGTGTGTGTGTGCTCTCTATGTACATGTGATTATAGGTATAGACACAGTTGAGCCTTACAGAATGTGGGAACTCATGCCCCCCCCCTCATTTTCCCTGGTCACTGTGCTCACAGCCTGTGACGATGTGACTGACACTTTAAGTAAAAATTTATATTCAACATTATTCCTCTAGACGCATACATTTGAGCTTGAGAACTGAAATTACTTTTTCGTAGAAGTTTTCTCATTTCAAAAACTTGGGATAATCAGCTATTCAAGGTTTGAGTGTGGGCTCACTTCCCTTCAACAAAGTATTGACAGCATGTGTACATTTCACAGGACACAAAGTGTAAGGACTCTGATTAGACTCACCATCGGCATCGAAGACAAATTCTATTTTTTTAGCGTACTGTTGTATGTATTGTAATCAGAATGAGAACTTAAGCGGATACATAAGCAACCGATTTAAAACAATACAACAATTAAGGCTATAGGTTAATCACTTGTTGTTTAAATCCCATATACATGTACAGTACAGTTTTAAGTTTTTCATTAGTTCTTTTTTGTTCACATTAACTTTTTTGTGTGCTAAATAATCACCCCTGTGACAGACATACTTCTGACTGTACAAGTTCACGTCCAATACGTACATAAGGAAAATCTAATACCAGTGTAATTTGTTGGAAAACTGGACGAATAGATAAATTCACATGACATTACCAGTGACAAAGACAATGCCAACTCCTCCTATGCTGGCGTAATATGCACATCTTATTTTTCAGAATGACTGGAACTTTGCCAATTTAATGGAAGCGAAAATGTTTATGATGCACTTTTACCACGGTCTTTCTACGTATACATATGAGTATATCCTTCAATACATACGTGCATTATACTCCCATTTCGTCAGTATCTGTGTACTCCGTCCTACTATCATACTGTATGAAGGACCAAGGCCGAGCATGGAAGGAAGAAAAGTAGAAAAGAACGTAGGTATACCTATGAACTTATACAGATATACATACATAAAGTCAGTCGTAGTAGCGACCTGACTCTTTGACTTTGACTCCAAGTAAAAAAAAACAGCATCATGAAAAAAAAAGTGGAAAAATCTTCTCGGATTTATAAATCTATCTCCTTTGCCTACAGACAAACTGGAGAATATTGCAAAAAGATTATCATTTTCATGTCTAACAACGTGATCATGTATGCTTCAGGATCAAAGCTACCTCCATCACGGGAGGCGAATGACTAGTTCTCAAACACTCTTGTAACATATTCAGAATTCTAAGTCTGACCGGGCATAAGTGCCCGTAAAAATGGTTACAAAGTTTGTTTTCCCAAGCCTTATTATTCTACAACTTGGCCGTGTCTTGTCCTCGTCGTAACCTACAACCTCCTGTAAACTATATGGGTAGAGACAGAGGTACCTATAGGTATATACCCAACTTGTCTACTAGCTTTTTTTATGGTAGTCGGTAGTGTACCTTTATCTAATATGACCAACACATGATTTGTTTTACATTATACCCTCTCACCAGTTTTCAGTTTGACATATGTAGGAAATACACACACATGTATTCTCCTACATTATTTGCAATTCATCTCTCTTCCAACCGAATACCAATAAAACTAAGTGGAACAAGGAGTTTATTGGTATACATAGATATTTTCACATGTACGTCATTAGTAATGCCGGGCAAACATGTACTACCTATTACCTATAAATATTAGGTGCGTACATGTATGTGGAAGTTGAACCCTCCCATTTCTTGAAGACGAAGAAAAAACCTTGAGAATATCGTATTTTAAATTGCTCTACTGACATAAGCTCAACGAACTTATTGTTAGTCAGTGTAGTTGAGAAAAGTCAAATGAAATGATCGAACAGATTACACAAAATTATTTTACTCTCCTGCTTTCTAACCCACAGTTTTCCTTTTTACACATGCCCACTGGTTTATTTCTACTCTGGAGTAAAGAGTAAATCAATCCTACCTAGGTATATACATAAAATATGGGATCATAACAAAAAAATATATACTAGTATTTATCATTTTCAACTCTATGAAATACTAATGTCCATTATGAATATCATTAACTTGATCGATTGACTGGTATGAATACATGCGGAAATATCTAAAGTACCATCTTAATTCGTACAAACGGAATAAAAGCATTGGAACTGATTTCAAATATACAAGATTCCAAGAATCGATCGAATACTGCGATGACCTGATGGCTCACAGGGTCATCCAAGATCGCTACACTACAACATTTCAACAATATTAGCTTCTTTTTACTCTCATTAAAATTCTACTGAAAGTACATCTTACCTAAATGTAAATCTGTGTAAGATACTTTAAGTTTCTGCATCTGCAGCTAACAAAATAAGTCTACTACTAGTTGTCTATTAGTTTGTTGCGTTGTAAATAACTATAACTAATTGTAAATGATGTTATTTACCTAAAGTAGAGTACTAGTACAGAAGAAGTACAGGACGAGTGTAACCCTGATGTGATTTGTCTTTTTTTTTGTTGTGTTTACATAAATAAAATTTTGGAATAGCTACATGCAAACAGCAATTCTGTGCAACGACAAGAAGACAAGATGCAGCAAGAGGATTCCACAAGACAAGAAGCAAATTAAGATGTGATTTACAATGTAGGTACAATCAAGTAAGAATGAGTATTTACAGTCAACAGTACTAAGGTAGTTGATGAGAAGAAAAAGACATTGACAGAGAGCGAGAGATTAGATAGATGAAGACAAGAAAGAGAAATATTAATAATAATAAAAAAGAAACAAATGTTGATCAAAGTCTTACAATGAGCTTAGTACTACTTAGTAGTAGACAGATAGGTAATTAGATTTCGATGATGGTTGAAAATTATGTTTGTAAATATACCGTAAAAGGGAAACAGTAGAATATGTTTTTTTTACCTTCTCGTAACAGTTTGTTAGTTTTAGTTTCAAGAAGGGTAGAAGTAGGTTTATGAGATGGTGGCCGAGGTGTAGTAGTTTTGATTTCTACACAGAAACATGAAACAAGCAAAAAGCACTCTTCGGTAAAAGCTCATATATTTGCTCTGGCAATATATTAACATTTCAGTAAGTAACAGTTTATATTCATGGCTACAAAACTAGCATGATAATTCTGTCCATTCGCACTAGTCACAGAAGAAATTCAAACACAAATTCAATTTAAAAAAAATCAAAATCCAAGATCCAAACTTGACTAAATGTTCTTAATGTTCACTTCATTCTGTAATTCTATTATAAAGTTTCCCGCAAATTCTAACTTTCAAAAATTAGACAAGTAATTATAAGCAGCGACTCAACTCATTACAGTAATAAGTCTTTACGTTTTTGTATCTAAAACAGTTTCAACTACAAATTACGAAATTACGATTCTACTAGTAAGATATTTATATATAGGTATATAAATATAGTCTTACCCAGTAACACATACTAAAACGTTGGGTAATCAAAAGAATATAATCATAATAATAATAAAACATTTTTATTAGCAGCTACTGCATACGTCATTCTGCATTTGCATCTGTAAAAGTATAAAATGATAACACGAAGGGAACAAAGTATGATTGTTAAGTGTAAAGGGTACATCCAATTGATCTCAATGCTCACAAACTCGCAAAGGAGCTCTTACGAAAATCGCCATAGAACTGTTTAAACAGTGCTGTGATAATTTTTGTGAAGAAATGTTAGAGCTTTCAGATTAATCGGGTGTACCCTAATTATGTTTTATGGTTGGGAATGAAAGTTGCGTAGTGTTAGTACCTTGTGGATCGTAGTTTTTTTTCTACATCGAAACAAAATAATATTCTCCTGGGTTCCTTTTTTTGCTTTTGTAAATTCATCATAATTGTACGCAGTTCTACAATCATACAGACTGTCAGTCAGCTGCATTTTACCTTTTCCTCGCGAATACAAAAATAAAATAAAAGTAAAAGGAAGAAAGGGGGAAATAAATTAACAAATGGGAAAAATATTAATTTAATCACGTACCATACCGAGAACCCCCGCACGTAGAAATAAAAGTAGTATGCATGTAATTATGCATGTGCCTATGATAGCTTTGCTTTTGCCTCCTGCAGTATATATATATCGTGAATATATCCTGAATAGAAGCTGTATGTACTACTGCCACCCATTACGTAAGTTAAACAGACACTGTCAGCCAGGCTATACAGTCAACAGTCCCTCCAGTCTCCAGTCAGAGATACGAAATGAAATAGCCTTGAGTCCAGAAAAGACAGACCAGGAACATCAAACTAACAAGAGTTCCAGAGTTTTTCTTTCCTTTTTTTCATGTTGACTCATAATGTCAAGTCGTGCCCTTGTGTCCTATAGAAGGACTGAATGAAAGCTATTCATAGTCAAGAAGTTCTATCTGTAACTATGGTATCCTACCCCCCTTCCCCATCACCTTCACCATAATAAGTGAATTAGAACGTATCCAAGGCCCTGACATGAAAAAAAATGAGAGTGAAGGGACTTTTTTTTTGACCAAGTCTTTCAACTCAAATTCCACTTCTTGACAATTGAAATGATGCCCTGATGATTATAGCTCGAAGTTCGTACAGTGTTGCTAGTATAGTACAATCTATATACATAGCTAGTCCTGCGTCCATTCATATTACAGTTTAGTATAATTATTACCCTGGCTTAGTTTTTGTGTCTGTATTCAATTTAAGAAGAAAAATTAATTTCGTCTTTTACTATATGTCATCGTGCTCGTGATTTCACGGTCATGCATGTATGTTATATGTTAGGACTTCCCATGAGGCATTTAATTGTTGAGGAAAGCACATATGGTACGTATATATGTATATGTACATACATAAAGATGAAATTGCAATTGCGCTGCTGCTGACGCTACTGCTGATGCTGGCAGCAATTTTTTGCAACTCCATCATCCCATTGCAGTCAGATGTAACTCGTTTCGTAACTTTGCTTTCCCTTTTGTTTCCACTTTCTTTGTTCCGTGGACTAGTCGACTATCTGTAGTACCAACCAGCAGTAGCAACAGTAGTACAGTACAAACCGTTAATTACTAACCGTAACTGAAAGGACGGGGGTAGATATTATTCTTTGTTTTTTTCTTGTTGGTTGGTTTTTATATTTTCGGTTTCCGTAGGTAATTATTGACGAGGGCAGACTATATGTGTACCTTGGTATATACACACTATAAGCGAGGTAGGCTAGGCAGTTACTTATACAACAGAATCTATACTCGCCTACTATGATTGTAGTATCATGTATCGTTAAAGGTATATTTGTATGCATTAATTTTCAGGTCTGCATTGCATTGTATGTGTTCTCAAGGACTACCCACTCATTTGGCGAACGGAAAATTAACAGAAACCTACTAGAAGTCTTTTTGAGATTAAAAAGACGCCATCTTGTCACAGTCTATTTGTGGGATTTCAGTCTGACCTCGATGTCTCTGCTACGAAAGGAAATGATGATAGAAAACTTACTAAAGTTTGAAAAGAAAAATTAAACTTACAGTGCTGTTCATATTTTACCGGACACGCGATGCTGTAAATTTAAAGCCAACATATTTTGTTAGCATATAGTTAGATTTTAAAACTAATTGTACCATGTTGTAGAGAATTTTATCCAGATTCTGACACGTATAAACTTATTTTATAAAACTGAAAGATATTTGCTCAAATTTACCGACACCGTACCAAGTCACAA
>JAQFZC010004571.1:0-15818 GCA_034695205.1 Dicyrtoma fusca | reverse complement strand
TTGTTCCCCTGGCGCCGACATATAGTCCAATCACCTCAATATCCACCAGTCCAAGTTTTTCTTTAAAGTATGAAACATAGGGTTCGTATATTGCTTTCTTTTCGAGGTTGACGGATTCACCTTGGTTGCTGTCTTGTTCCATTCGTATAGTGGGATCGACAATAACCCCATTCTTTAATACTTGATTGAATGCAATAATGTCTACCCGCCGAGAGCTGCCACTATCTCCGGATGTATCTTCAGGATCTTGACCATACTTGTTTCCTATGGCTGAATTGCACTTCTTGTTCAACCTTTTTTGCTCAGTGCGTCGGCTAGTAGACGTCTGACGGCATGATGCCTATTGTTGCGTATTAGCTCTCCTCTCCGACATTTACCGAGGACGTGTCCAAGGGTTTCGGTCACTTTACAGCCGTAACGGCAGTAAAGGACTCCTCCAAGGTCAGGTCGTGGAATAGCTTTTACGGGTAATACATAAGCGACCATTTTAATTGCGATCGTCCACTCAGATGTGGTGAGTCCGTTTTTCGAGTGTATCCACTTGTTGGCTTGAGGGCACTCTTGAAACTGAATGACCCCTTGGCCCTTTTGCGATAGCTTGCTCCACTGTTCGTATTCCAGACGTCTTAGATGTTCGCGGATGAATTTGCTTTTTTTGGTTGTATTAGGTAGGTTCTCTAATTTGTTTCTTGTATCCTGAGGGATATCTGAAAAATCAAGGCAGGCAGCCTGTTCAAAACGCAAGTCTTTGACTTCGTGTATCAAGTCATGTTGAGAGTTTGATAAAAATTGCAGGGAGTTGAAATTTTGAATTCCGGCTTCCCAACTTGCTTTGATCAGGCCTAGTTCTTTTACTTTTGTACTGGAGTAGAGCATGTTAGTGGGGGTGCTCATTGAAAGCATGAGTATTTCCTTCACTGAGCTTCAATTATTTTGTAAATTGAGTCTAAAAATTTGGTGGATAATTTTGATAACGGTGCATGCTGGAAGGGAAAGATGAGGGTGGGCCACAGATAGTTTTTCACAATTTTTAACTTTTGATCAGGACGAAGCATTGGTGTGGACACTTGTTTTTCGATTTTGTCGTTGAATTCGCTGGCACACTTTGCTTCGTCAAAGACTATACAGTCAGCAAAAGTAACACCTAGTTATTTAAATGTTTCTTCCGGCCCAATACACGTTATGTATGATTCACTTGAAACTTGTAGTGGTTCCTGGCAGATTTCGCCTTTTACGATGCTTATTGCTACACTTTTTGTTGGGTTCATTTTTAAGCCGATTAAGGCGAGTGACTCAGTGCACTGTTGGTAGAGTTCAACAGCCGAGTGCCTAGAGTTGCCAATTAATCCGGTGTCATCAGCAAACTCGGCGTTAGAAACTTTTGGGTGAAGAGGATGGAGGCTGTAACCGAACTTGTTTTTCACTTCCACTTCACTCAGATCTTGTATCATAGGGTCGATGTATACGTTGAAGAGAAACGGTGACATTGGTCCTCCCTGCATCACTCCGCGATGGAACTCTATTTTTCCTGTTGTGTCCTGTTTAGTGACGATACGAGTGTAATTTCCTAAAGCTGAATTGCAGCAAAGTCGTTTTAAGGCTGTGGGGGCTGGTTTGGCACCTATTTGGGTAAACATATGTTGATGCCTAACATTATCGAAGGCTTAGGTGATGTCATCGAATATAACAGTGCAATCGTCTCTTTCGAGTTTTGCTTTTTTAAACACTCGTTGATTAAAGTAGTGTTTATTAATGTGCCTGCCTGGCTTGTGAACCCTCTCTGATTCTCACTTACGCAGATGTGGTTCCTCAGTTCCTTGTCTAGTACTTCTTCTACGACACGGCGAAGCACTGAGCTAATTGTTATCGGTCTCCAGTTGGCTGCTGACTTAACATCACCAGATTTATATATCAGTATCGTTTTTCCCTCGCGCATGAATATATTAACAAAATTAGATTTCAACATATATGTAATGATGTGGGCCATTATTGTTTTGGATTTATTAAGTGTACTTTTTACCCATCGTACTAATATTCCATCTGGCCCGGGGAAAGAGTCTATGTTGATTTTCTTAATTTCGTCTCTAACTTGTGCTGAGAAAATAATTGTATTGTATGACGAATCAATTTTGTTCTGCTGTTGCTATGATTGTGATTTTACCACGGGGCCGACGGCATTTTTAGGGGTGCTCCAGCGCTTAGTAAAGTTGTTTTTAAGTTCCTGGAAGGGAATGCTACAACATTTATCGTTTGAATCCAAAATGATTCTTTCAGCCTTCCGTCGGTGGTTGTAGAAGAGATATTGGATCTTGTTTTCGACATGCTATCTTTTCTTCCTTGGCGATGCCGTTTAGACTCCCTTTGGGTGTTTGAACTTGAACTGTAGCCGCTGTCCACATTTTTAAGGCAAATTTATTTTTTCGCATTTGAAAGTATTTCTTCCCCGGATTTTTTGGACCTAGGAGTACTTCCTCGCACTTTTGTAGAACAGATACGTACCTTGCACATAAAGCATTGCATAGTTCATCGTTTTTGATATCCATGCTATTTAATTCTTCGAACTCACGGGAAATGCCTTCCAGTTCATCGTTTAATGTCACAACTTCTTGGTCAGTAGCTTTTTTTGTCAAGTTGTTAGTAAATGGAGAAGGGTTGAACGAGTCGACAATGCCCTGCCTGTGGGTTTCTGGATCGGCACTTGTGATATGCTTTTTAGGCCTTTTTGCTTGTAGAGACGATCGCAATGAGGACAAGCCACTGTTATTGACGTTGATGAGGATGAGCTGACAAGTTCAATTTTTCCCTCTGATAAAACGGATGATGCTTGCGTCGGCTTGGTGGTCTTGAAGTCTTCGCACGGTGACGGCGATACGTATGTACGTGCTGTGCGAGTAGACGGCTGAGCACATTGTTGATTTTGGGTAGAAATTTGGACTTACAAAGTGTTATTCCAGATTATGGTTCATACTGATTTTTGATGGATTACTATGACCTGTAATTTCTGGTTTACCTAACGGTTCTAACTAGGGATGAATTAAGCTAATATTTCCTACTAAATTGTTACAATTAGGTCGGAGTGAAAAACGGTTGCGTCCGTCTCTGCCCCACCTTCCCGCCCCCGTTCCATAAAACAAATGTAAAATATTCTTAAGTCTAACATGGATAAAAGTATTACATGATTGATTATTACTTTCATAAATACAAACATATTACATAATATTTACAATAAGCTGTCAGAAGCGTACATGTCAATCTCAAAAACTTCGTTGAAGGGTTCTTTTGAAACTGGGACTGTTTCCACGGGGATAAATGTAGTGTCGTCATGTTCCGTGATTTCGTCGGTGTCACTTCCATATAAAGATGTTGACAAACTTCCATTGGGGGAATTGTACTTTTCATCGTCGCTATAACTATCAGTAGCACTGTCACTATTGAGTGTAATTTCACTTTTTTCACTTTCACTGGTGATGTCAATGATGTCCTCGGTGTCGCCTGCTGGTACTGCTACTACTGCTACTACTGGAACTGCTGGTACTACTGGTACTACTGCTACTGCTGTCGTCGGAGTCGCTGTCACTGGAACTGTCCTCGGATGAACTGCTAACTGGGAGCTTTTCAACAGGGATGGGTATAAGACGACGTTCTACTCGATCCTTAATCGGGATTTGATTGTGGAACTCTACAGTTTCGATAGTAACGTCACGTCTTTGTTCTTCGTAGAGGATTTGTCGGGAAGTAGTTGTTTGGGATACAGGAACAGGACGGGTATTAATTATGATAAAGGGTTGTAGTGTGTTAATGGCAGATGGATTTTCAGACTTTATTGGTAAGGAAAGGGGTTTCAAGATTGCCGCCTTGCGCACAGCTTGGGAAAATAAGGGCGGTTTTTGGGAAATGGTAATTCCTTCTCTTGAAGAAGTGTTGGGACGGAAAAATGGGTTAAGCAGAGTTTTGGAGTGTTGAAAATTAACACATGGTGTGTTAGGGGTGGCCAATAAAGGTATTTTGAAAGTAATGGGAACTAAGCAATTCGGTGAATGGTGCCTGGACTTTCCTCTATACACCGTAGTATGGTTATGGTTGAGGTTAGGGTTACTGGTCGTGGTGTATAAGCGTGTTTTGTGGCGTTCGTGAGAAAAGAACGGGGGAAATTTCCATTTAAAAAATTTCGAATTACTGATTTTCGAGGTGGCGTACGTGCCTTGGACTTTAAGAGTGCTGCCGCGTGCTGTCGTCTCTTTTCTAACTGAGCTCTCAAAGCCTGATTTCTATCTACCGGAGATAGTCTACGGTTCGATAAATCCATTTTGAAAATGAATCAAAGATTGAAACTTTTGTGTCGAAACAAAGTGCTCTCTTAAGAGCAAGTTTAAGTGTCAAGGGATTAAAGTCAAGTGTGACAAATGTCAATTCGGATCGAGTTTTTATACCCCATTTTCGAGTAAGTTACTGGGCTGAAAATCCGTTAAAAAGTCAAAAGTTGTGTTTTTGACAGAATGATATTGCCTAAAATAAAATTTAGGAAAACTGGAATGAGAAATCAAAACAAAATTTGTAAGTGCTTTCTGTCATAAAAGGTAATCGCTTGCCGACCTAAGTACACTGGTCACTGGGCCATAGGTCGGTAATATAATTACTATGTGCTGCCTATAAGTAATGGTGATTAATCAAAATATATGTTGATCATTGATGTTTGAATAATTAAAATAATTTAATCAATCAGATGATTAATTAAATGTTAATTAATTAAATTTTAATTAATTTTACCATTTTTTGTGGGAAAAACTAGGAATTTGTAAACTTAATGAAGAGGTTATTAGTATAATAATTTAGTGTGTTAATTATCAATTAATTAATAATTAGGTAATTATTAATTAACCAATTAATAAATAATTAACAAAATGTATTTTGGTGTTGTGTGTTTAGGAAATATATATTTTCATGACACTGCTCACGTGTCGTCGACAGATTGAACATTCTGTTAGCTCACACACGCAATTAAAGCATGCAAACGTATGTCTGCAGGGTAATACAACGGCATTTATCGCTGCTTCAAAGCAAATTTTGCACGATAGTATCAAACATGGGGGAATTGTTACTTTTTCTGAGCTTTCGTGACAGTTTTCAGAGCAGCATGGAATATTATTTTCACGCTCTTGTGTAGAAATACATGGAAATATTTGTGAGCTAATGCGGCTTCAATGTCCCTGTGTTCCACTATTTGATGTACTTGGCACAGGTACCATTGTAGGCACGTTTTCAGTACTGCTTGTGTTAACTGTGTTGTGTGAATCATTTACTCGTGGAGGATTTCCACTGTTTGATTGGTTACTTATGTTATTGTTGTTGTAAATACCAGTAACGTCATGTAAAGGTAATGTTTGGGATTGAGCTTCGTTATTATTTGAGTTCAAACGTTGCTGAAGTGGTATATTGCCAACAGGTAAGTTGCAGAGGAAAGGGCAACGACTGTTATAACGGCTGTGTTCACCCACTGGTGTGTCATTGATCTCCCAATCAGATATTTCTAGCCTATAAAAGGCACACATGACACTGTCTCTGTGTCCTATCATAAAAAAGCCGTTTCTTGCTAACTCAGCAGGTGTTATGAAGTATATTGGCCAGTCTACAAATGTGTTTAGTCTGTGAATTTCTGATCTCATCAGATTCCAATTATTCTGTGGTGGCAAGGTCCTTGGCCTTTCACGCAGAATCATTCTATATTGTTGCTCCATCCTTAGGCTGATTACTGCCAACTATGTACATACAAAAATTTACTTAATAGTACAAAAAACTTAGTTAGGTTACTTACATATTACTATTTACAACTAACATTTAGTCTTAACTATTATTTTGTTTTTTTTGTATTGCTTTTAGTGTTTTATTATTTTTGTTTTGTGTTTTGTTTATGTTTTTGTTTGTGTTGCTTTTAGTGTTTCATTATTTTTTTAGTGTTTTGTTTAAATTTTATTTTTGTGTGTGATGCTTTTAGTGTATTTATTTGTTAATATGAGTATATAATATTATTTATTGCGGACGCTCCGTTTAGAGTAAATTGGTGTGGCTTCCATAGCTACTTCTTCCAATTCCTCTGTCTGTGGGTGGTCCATTAAGTTATTGAGACGATCTTTCCTTTTTGTCTCTTGTCTTTTCTGGTCTCTAACGTATTGGTAGCTCAGGTAACTCCACTTTCTCTTGTTCCAAGCGTATTGACCCGCTTTAACGAGGAATATGATTGCTATGACTGAAAAATTCAGTGTTATCATAGCCTCAATATGGGCTGCTGGGAAATGACATTGTTCCCTGCAACCTTCGGCTGTTTGTGTTTTGGCCATTAAAATGGCTAGAATGGCATTTTTGCGTTGATTAGAGTAAAGTAACCATGCTAAGCAAATTGCAGAGAAGGCAATATAAAGTCAAACAAATGTGTGGGCCTCATGAATTTCCTTTACTATCCAATGATCGGGTTTCATAGTTAGATCAGAAAAATTGCTTTTGTCAATAGGATCAATTGTAATGTTGTTGAAATTAAATGGTGTTTTCCAGTTCTTGTCATAGTAAAGAGAAAAGTTTGTGAACATTGGTCTCTGAGTTGTATCCAATGGCTGTTTGATCACAAGGTCTCGAATGTTTAGCCATTGTGATGGCACAACATAAGGAATGTTAGGCCATTCTACATTAAAATTGTTTGAGCAAGGAAAAAAGATGTGTCCATCGGAAATAACTTTGCAGCCACAGTCGAGGTTTACAACTGTGTTGCCAAGTTGAACTTGGTTCTTTAGGACTTCATGTGTGGTTCCGACAAACTACAAAATTTTGAGAGCCGGTAAGGTGTGAGATTGAAACGCGTTTGGAACTTAGTCTTGTAATTTTGGTGGACGTATCGTTAATGAAGTCAAACTTGCAGACTTCTCTCAGTGACTGAACAGTTCCTCCTTTTATAATCCGTTCGATGAATGGCAAACAACTGTACTGAAAGTTGTAGCTGGTTGGCAGGTAACACAAACCTCTAACTCTAATGTCACATGCTTGTAATTCTACTGCGTCATAGACTTTGAGAACGTTTTGATTCTTTGCAACTAATTTTATCGATAAGTCCAATTTGCAAGTCTCAATATAATGAGCAAAATCGATCGGGGTAAGCTTAAGCAATTCCCACTTATCGGAAGTTTTAACGAAGGGAACTTGGACTTTATTTAGTGTGCAGTTTTTGTCATAAAAATATTCAGCTATTGGATAGTTGTACAGCAGCTGTACATTTCCGTGGGGCAAGACCACTTTTCTATCGAATTTTTTCAATTCTAAATCCAACTTTTTAATTGAATGTTGTAAAACCAAATCGTCAATGAACAATCCTAAGACCAACTTGTTTTGACACGAAGATAATTAATGAGCGTAGCTGGAAGTCAACAAATGCTGCTGCTGGATGACCGCTGCATCCGCTTGAAGTGACTTTAAGTAAAAAATGGTTTCTTCTGCGTAATGGTATTGGTTTAATATTTCCCAATACTTATTCGTGACGTTTTCCATTGCTGCTTGAGTAGCCAATGCGTACTTCGTAATGTTGCTTTGAAATTCGTTCACCACAGAAGCAACGTGAACAAGATATTTGTGATCTTTAACGAGATTTAGCTTCAAATTTTTCACGAAGCTTTCCAAGTTATGTTCTTTGCGTAACAAAAATTCTGTGTCTGACTTCAATGCCACACCAAACCAGGAATTTAACGCACTTCCTACTATCGAATGATCTCGACTTTCTCTTTTAGATCTCATGTGGGAAACCCAAGGATCGCTGTTTGTAATTTTCGCGTTACTTTGTCCATGCACTAAGGCTTTCTGCATGTGATTTAGTATGTCAAATGAGAATTCTTGTAAAGTACGTATGTACTTTGCTACTTCACAAGTGCTTCTATAGTTGCACCTGGCCCGTGGTCTCGTGACTTGTTTTGTAGTATTGAGAAAGTTGTCTATTTTAAAGAAAATTGGTGCAGACGCTCCATAAGGAAATACATTCCGTATGGTCTCGAGATTCACTCCGACGTCTATGTGAATCCGAGATGTGATGTCGTCAGCCTGAGAGCTCGCAACAAGCAAAATGGTAAGAATAATAGTCGCCGCCATTTTGAACAATTGATGTTTTGAATCTTCTATTGACGATGTAAGAGTTTGTTCTTGAAAAGTGAAGAATTGTGAAATTTTGAAGCTTAGTGTTTTCAAAAAAAAATTGTTTTAAAAAAATGTATTTTCTGTGAAATGTTTGTGTATGCTAAGCAATTGCTTAGAGGAAGTGTGTGTGTGTGTGTTGAGCGTAAGTCTTTCCGGCTTAAGTGCCACGAATACACTGAAGAGTTTTCTTTGATTTAAGCTTCTTTTATACTATTTTCGTGTAAGGTAAGTCAGTACGAAACGTTCTGTCAAACGTTTGTCCTTTCGAATTAAAAATCCATTTCGAAGAACCAATTGTGTTAAGCGTTTTAAACTCTTTCCTCGTACCAGTTGGGTTTTCTTAAGTGTCTTCCAATACGAGACAAGAGTCCTTCTGGTTCTGGTCCACTTTCTGATTCACTTTCTGATTCGTTTCTACTACTGCTGCTAGTCATTTCTATGTCAATTTCAGCATCTTGGTGAACAAATGGTTTATTTGTGTTACTCTGGAGCACTTTGTGGGATTGAGATTCTTTAGCTTTCAGGATATTTAATTTTTCCTCTAATATGCAAATGACTAATTTTTCTATAATTAGCTTTTGCCGTATAAATTCTTTAATTATATTTTTAATATAATCTTTCTTGTAGGTCCTATTCACAATTTACTCACACAATACTGCTAAAACAATACTTAAATTGTCTTGTTTATCGAGGAATGCAAGTGGAAAAATATTTTTATATCTCAAAAGAATCTTTAAACAGGTTTGAAGCCAACTTTGTTTTAACTCAGATTCCTTGTACCAAAGTGTACTATCTAGCATGTACAAAATCATGACTTTTTATAAGTCTGAATCTTCACTCTCAATTACGCACTTTACTTGTATCTTTTCCCAAGTTATACTTTCAACTGTACATTCGTCTATGACTTGAATGTCATACTTTTCGTGAATTCCGTGTGAAATATAATCGCTAATCACACTCATTATTTTACGCATATTTGTTCTGTCTCCCGTGACAACAAATATTTTAATGTCATTTTGCTTGACACAATCCCAAATATTTTCTGAATTCTGTTGTGTGAATACGACGCTTATCCGTCTATTCACATCTGCAACTAAGCTTTGTGCTTCACTATCTTGCATTCCTGAGGCAAATTTCTTATTATGAATCTCAATCAAAACTGTCTGCAACTCTGCAGAAATGCATCTCAATCCAGTGCATTCATCTTCTCTGTCTTCTGAGCTAGATTCTTGTGTCCTGTACGTTCTTAAACGTGAAACATGGACTATTTTCTTTTTACCCTTGTTTCCTTCAATTCCCACATTATTGTCTGTAATTAGTCTACTAACTGTGTAAGGAGCAAACGTTCTTTGCAACAACTTTGTAGACAGTCACTTCTTACGAATGGAAACAAAGTGTTTTACTATTTGACCTACTTTAAAAAGATTTTCTTGTTTGCCTCTATCAAAACGTTTCTTGTACTTTTGCTGTACCTTTTCGACATCTTTGTGCGTTTCATGTCGAACGTGTGCTAAATGTTTGAGCTCATCTTCACGATTAACGTTATTCACCAGAGAACTTAACTTGTTCTGCATCAGTAGTCTGACTTCAATGCCATGGACTAAGTAGAACGGGGTTTGCTTAGTTGTGCTCGCAGGACTTGTATTCAAAGCCCAAATTACAGTTGGTAAGTGCGTATACCAATTTTGTCGATCCTATCGTGTGTATATCTTCAATCGTTTTTCAATAGATTGATTTCATCTCTCAGTTTAGCCATTTGTGCTAGACTTAAAGTGAGTTAAAAAGCTTTGCTTAATGCCAAATTCTTTGCAAACTTCTTTCATATCATGTGCCTGGGCCCGGTCACTTATCAGTTTGACGGGGGCACCGAACTTAAGAGCTACTTCATGTCTTAAGAAATTAACAGTTGACGTTGCTTTAGTGTCCTTCACTGCTTTCACAATATTGTACTTTGTGAAGTGATCAACACACACTATTATATGTTTATATGGAATTGGGGAACCTGTGGTCATAGGTCCTATATGGTCAAATCCATAAATTTGAAATGGGCCTGTAGGGTACTCAATTGGCTGTAGAATTCCCACTTGAGCCTGTGTACTGTGTTTGTGAATTTGACATTCATGACAAGATAACACTTATTTGAGAACGTGTTTCTTCAAAGACTTCCAGTAAAAACGTGTACGAAGTCTGCGGAATGTTCGGTTCCATCCGGTATGTCCAGACATAGGGTCTGAGTGGGCAGCTTCAAGTAGATCTTTGATCAGTACTTTAGGAACAACGACTCTGGGAACTCCAGTAGTTATGTTATAAATTATATTATCAATAAATTTAAATTTTTTAGAAGTTTTGTGACGACTGATCTTTTGACAAAATATATCTTGCCCTTGCAAATCTACGATATCTGTTGTTTCCATATTCAGCAAGTTGATGTCAAAGGTTTGATTAACTCTGTTGACGGACTTCTGATCAATAAAGAAAACTGGGAACTCTAAACCAACTTTTTCATTTAAGCGTAGATTTCCAACTGGAAAACGACTAAAAAGATCACTGTCTTTATTCTGGACCCCCAGTTTATATACTAACTTCATGTCAGGGAATTCTTGCAGTCTCAGCGCCCAACGTGCTAGGCGTACGTGAGAAGGGTCCTGACAAAATCTTAATTGTGTGAGTGCTAGGTGAGCTGTTATTACCATAAAAGATCTTCCGTAGACATACTTTTGGAATTTGGACAAACTGAATATAAGTGCTAAATACTCAATCTCTGTAACTCCGTACTTCTGTTCACATTTGCTCAGGTTTCTTGAAACAAAGCATACTGGCTTCTGTTTCCCGTCGTGAACTTGTGTAAGTATGCCTTCGATTCCAACAGTTGACCCATCGATGTGTATTCTTGTTTCGAGATCATCATTAAAATGTACTAACAACGGTGGCGTGATAAGACACTTACGAAGTTTGAAAAATGCATTTTGTTCATTGTCACCCCATACGAACTTTGCATTTTTCTCAAGTAATCTTGTCAGTGGTTTTGCAACTATTGAAAAGTTTGCTATGAACTTTCGATAAAAGCCAACTCCTCCAAGAAATATTCTTATTTCTTTCACTGTTTTTGGTGGCCGCATTTGAGATATTGCTTAGGTCTTTTCGGCGGAAGAAAGGATTCCTTCTGTATTAACAATATAACCCAAACATTCTACTTGACGCATTCCAAATTTGCATTTAGAGATTTTGAGCATAAATCCCCATTTTTGCAGTCTTTAAAATACTTGTCTCAAATGACTAAGATGATCTGAAAATGTTTTAGAGTAGGTAAGAAGATCATCTATGTAAAAAACCACAAATTGGAATAATAAATCACTTAGACATTGATTTATTGCTCTTTGATAATAACTGCTGGCATTTCTAAGTCCGAAAGGAACTCGTCCGAATTGAAATAGACCATCATGAGTGCAAAAACTATTCAGTGGAACACTTTCTTCATCCAACAATATCTGCCAAATTCCTCCTAAGGCGTCACACATTGAAAAGAACTGATTCCCACCTCAGGAATTAAAAAATGTGCTTAACCTGGAAATCGGAAAACAATCTGGGATTGTGACTGTATTAAGATTTTTATAGTCTACAGCAAATCGCATTTTAACTGTTCCGTCTGCTGCTTTCTTCTTAACTAGAACAACTGGGCTACTCCAAGGAGCTACACTGTTTTCAATTAACCCTTGCTGCAGAAGTTCATTCACTTGGTTATGAATGATCCCACGCTCATGAGCACTGTAGGGATAAGGATATTGCTTAATAGGTACTGCACCCTCAATCAGCTTGATTTTAATTGGGTGAGTCTTTTCATTTCCTATGACATTCTTGCGTCCAAATATATCCCGCAATCAAACAATAATTGGCACAATTCATTTATTTCTGTACTAGACAGATCCGAATTTATTTGTTGTTTGAATTCTTCTACAGTAATGTCTGATTTATTGTAGTCTATTTTGTCCGTAACTACTGGCAGTAGATCCAAAGTGTTAACGCTGGCTACTTTCATTTCTTTAGGAATTACCAGATCATATGTTTCAGGGTTATTAATTGTAAATGTCTGTTCAGTTCCTGTGTCAAGAATAGTTGGCTGAATGTAGAAATTTAATTTTGAGTTGTTGGGTGTGATAGTTTCTGCTATGATTTCTGTGTGTTGAACCGGAGAGCTTAACTCTACTGGCAGAGTATGGGCAGTCCTTGAAGGAATAGTGGTACTTGTTTTCGCAATTACAAATGTGCCCTTGTGTTGTTGTGTTGTTTTTATGTGACCTAGTCTAATTACTTCCTCATTTAAAATGGGAAATGGAATTTGTTCATTGTTTGTGCCGAAGCATCTATCTTCGTAGTCTATTATAATTTTATGCCGAGTTAACGCATCATTACCAATAATCAAGTCGTAACTCATGCTTTCTAAGACATACGGAGTGATATAAATATTTATGTTTTTGCAAAATTTATTTTCATGTCAATTTGGCCACTAGTACTTTGTGTTAGGCCTCCCAGTCCTTTTACAAGGATTGGCCGTTTAAGACGTTTCACCTTCTCAGCTGACAACAAGATATATCTTGCTAAAGAGACTGCTGCTCCTAATCGATTATAGCTAAAATGTGTGTATTTTCATATGTACAGGGTATTTGCAAGGAAGTGTCTTGGTGGCTTATTACGACAATGTCCTTGTTTGGTGTTTGTGTTTTTTATTGCGGGCAAATTGTTCGGTCCACCCGCTTCTGCAAGTTTCCCGAAAACGGAAGTTTTGCTTGGAAGCGTGAGATGGAGTCTTTTCGTCCAAACCTTGCTTGGTTTGGCTGATTACAAATGTCATTGTATCTTTGACTCTGTTGGAGGGGGTGTGACGTGTTAGCCTTATTGCCCTTTGGACAATTCCTAGTCATATGATTGTAACCATTACAGTTAAAACAGCGAATGGTATTGGTTTCTCTCCGAGAAGTCCATGCCCCGGGATTTCGAGACAAAGCAAGGCCGTCAATTCTCCTTTTCAATAAGTCAATCTGAGATGTACTCTCTGTTTGTAATTGTTCTACTTTGGAACTCAGCTTTTCTGTGTTTGTGTGTATTTGTTTGAGTTGTGCCAAAATAAGATGTGTGTTGATTGTAAAAATTGACAAATTATCTGTGTTCTTGGAAATGATTTTAGACTCCGCGATATTTTTCAAATGTCGCAATACATCCTCTGTCGTATCTGGAGCGAGAGGTGGTATTTGTTGTAATTAAAATGGTAAAAGTCCTTTGATAAGCTTCCTAATTCTTTTCTCCTCTGACATGTCCTCGTCTACCTGATCAATAAGATACAGGACAGAGTAGACATAGTCTTCAACGCTCTTGCTTGGCTTTTGCTTTCGTTCATCTAACTTCAATTCACAAGTTATATCCTTAGCTAATGTAGAGAACCCATCTCTAAGACGTTTTGATAATTCCTCCCACGTAATATCTTTTGCTCCGTCCTCTCCCTCGTCTACTGCGTCTCTTTGCCTCTTGGCCATAAACGTTTTGTGCCATTTTGACGCCGTATCTTGAAGAAAGTTGACAAACTGATTAATCTTAATCTTTTCTGTCCAGAAATTGGAAAGGCTAGCCTGTTCGTAAGCATCCAAGAATTCCTCAACATCCTTAGTAAAATGCCCTCCAAATTGTTTTGGGACTATATCAGTTTAAAAGGTTTGTTTTCCGCCATTTTGACAAATTTAATGTTAAAAGGGATATAACTGTCTTTTCACTGGCGACCGTTTTCACTGGCGACCGTTTTCACTGCCGACCGTTTTTACTGTCAAATGTTTTCACTGGCAACTGTTTTCACCGGCGACCGTTTTCACTGGCGACCGTTTTGCGTATTTGTGTTAAGCTCAATTCTGCGCTGTTTGCAAAAGTTAAATAGATCCAATAAACTTTTAAGGTTTTCAATCTCAAGTTTCCTAAAAAGTCAGTTACGTCGTTTTTAGAGTTTGTTGTCAAATATTTAAGTCACTTATATCCAATTAAGAGTGTTTAGCTAGATCTACTTCCCAATTCTTCACAAACTAATTGGAGATCCTACTATAACAAGCATATAAATCAGAACAAAATTAACCGCTGCGTATTTTATTGCACAACTAACCATTAAATAAAGTTTATTTGTAGTATCCTAGGGTCAGACTAATTCCTAAGCCTCCCCACAACTGAGATTGACCGTAAATCAGCTCCTTTTAAATACCCTAAATCTATACCTTATTAACGTATTATTATTATTATTAATAATAGCAAAATTTATGGAATACTAGGTGTACAGACTTATACCACAACTGAAATCGATCTTATAAACAGTGCCTGTATATTCCCTAAAAGCAAACTTGATTAAACGATATAATGCTTGAACTAAAATATCAGTAAAATTACTACACGCGTAATTTGTCAAACAAGTTCTCTTCTTTAGTAGCGCTTAACACAGTAATATTAATTATTATTAAAAGTAGTGCATTTAATACGGCCAAGACAGTAATGGCAACTATGACATACATACTAAAATTCAATGAAATGCTCAAAAATACTTGATTTGTTACTTTTAAGTTGAGTTTTTAAAGAAAACAAATTTTTGTAAAATCTTGAAAAATTTAAAAAATTTTGTAAAATTTTTGGAATTTTTCTGAAATTTAAATTAAAATATAATTTCAAAATTTCGAAAAAAACTTTTGTGAAATTTTATCAAAATTTTCTAAAATTTTAATGAATTGTAAGAGCTTCTGCAATAATTTTTGAAAATCGAAGTTAAAATTTTCGTAATCCCAAATAATGCGTAGTCCCAAAGGGATGCTGTACTGGCTTTGCGTCGAGGTTTGGCTATACCCGGCGCCTCCACCATGTGTTACAGACCTATTATGCCTGTCTTAACTATATAGGTAGGTAGGTAGGTATTTATGTATGCAAATAATGCAGTAAGGATGGAGAGGGCAGTGATTTGGTGGCTTCTCGCCTTTTCTTTTATTTTTGATTAGAAAATGATGAACTCCGAAGAAATGTACAAAAGTGAAAAAGTTAAATAAAGTGTGTAATGTTAGTGTAATAAAACGTAAATGCGAACACTTTGAGGACTCTTTTAAGTTTTATTAGGGAAGTGTATTGAGGGCGTCTTCAGTGAAAACACACTGAAGATGCACACTGCATCCCGTGTTTTTTATACGATTTTCACCGTAGTCCAAATACGTTTAAAAAGGTAAAACGAAATAGGGTCAATGTCAGTTTATCAGTACTAGCATAGGTACTTACTTACAATATACGTAAGTACCTATGACGTATTATGTAATTGATACGTTTTGGGCAAAGGGCCCGCTTAATACTATAGAGATGTATAGGTACCTACTATACTACATACACACTGTATAGGTGTATAACATATCTGTGTCCCCGGAATCTAAAATCTTCCACGATTTTCAGTCAGAGAAGAGAGAAAGACAAATTTATTCAAAATAAAATTGACACTGTCCTCCAACGAGGATAGAGAGAGTAATGGGATAGGATACTCACCAAAATTTTGAAGAATAATTGGACTTTTTTCGATTTTTTTGTGCAACGTTTCGAGTCAATGCTCTTCTTCTGGCACTAATTCACAATAAAATGTAATCGCTCCAGGCGTA
>JAQFZC010004570.1:0-15820 GCA_034695205.1 Dicyrtoma fusca | reverse complement strand
TCCGCCACTATCAAGTGGCCTAAAAGTTCAGGCCTCAACCTTCTGGCATGAACCTTCCAGCTTAATCCTTCTAGCGCAATCCTTCTAGCGCAGTCCTTCTAGCGCGATCCTTCTAGCGCGATCCTTCTAGCGCAATCCTTCTAGCGCAATCCTTCTAGCGCAGTCCTTCTAGCGCGATCCTTCTAGCGCGATCCTTCTAGCGCGATCCTTCTAGCGCGATCCTTCTAGCGCAATCCTTCTAGAGTTGTCAATCAGGCGTGACAACTCCAGTCTGATCCTTGTATCCTGCTCCTTCAGGCTTGATCAACCTCGCATAAAATTAATCGCGTCATCCCGTTGGCGTGATCATTCTGGATCGAGTGATCATTTTGCCGTGAGCCTACTGGCTTGCGCCGTCTCTCCCGAGGCTTTTGGCACAAGGCTTCTCAAACGCGATTTCTTGCCTGTGCCTTCATGCCTTCGCATTCTCTCCCGAGCAATTGGGCAAGGTATAATATATTTCGCCCACCAGGAACAAGTAAGTTGGCCACCAAAACGAATAAAATAGTAAAAGGATCAAGTGTACACCAGTGATTTCAAGGTTTCCCACCAAAGTAGTTTTATTCTTAAAAAACTAATTTTCAAGTACAACTTGCGCTACTCATTACTCATGCAAGCATTCCATGGGAATCGCGCTTAGATTGAACTGTTTAGATGTTCCTTCAACGGCAACAGTTATACCTATTGGCCAAAAACGTAAGCGAGGCAGACCAGCAATAGTAGGACCCGCGTTATCATATGTTTAATTGTGAAATGTTCTTGACTCATTATTTTTGTTAATCTATTTATGACATTTTCCAAAATTATTTCTTTGTAAGTAGTTCAAAATTAGTTTTTTAAGAATAAAACTACTTTGGTGGGAAACTCCTTTTATTCTGGTGGGAAACCTTGAAATCACTGGTGTACACTTGATCCTTTTACTATTTTATTCGTTTTGGTGGCCAACTTATTTCTTCCTGGCACTCTATTAATTCTATGCCATTATTGGGCAAGAGGCTTCTCGCCCGCGCCTTCTGGCCTGAGTTTCTATCTCGAGCGTTTCTGCCTGAACCTTCTCACCGGCGCCTTTTTGCTCGAGCCTTCTCGCTCGCGCCTTCTCACCTGCACATTCTCGCCAGCTCCTTTTTGGCCTGAACCTTCTCAACCGAGCCCCCTCTGCCCCGCCTTGTGTCCAGGGGCATCTCGCCCAAGGGGTCTCGCTCAAGTCTTCTGGGCTGAGCTTCTCGCCAGGGCGTTCAAGCCCGTATATTCTCGCCTGCGCATTCCGCCTAAGTCTTCTCACCCACGCAAACTTTCCCAAGTCATCCCGCTCGAGATTTTTCCCAAATGCCTTCTCGCCCGAGCATACTGGCTTGAGCTCTCGCCGCCGCTTTCTCGCTCGAGCCTTCTCACCCGCGCTTTCTCACCTGCGCCTTCACGCCCGTAACTTCTGGCCTGAGCCTTTTTGTCCAAAGCTTCTGGCCTGGGCCATCTCGCCCGGGTCTCCTCTGCTACGCTTATCGCCTACGCCTTTTCGCCTGAGCTTCCTTACCTGCTCCTTCTCGCTTTAGCTCTCTCGCCCGCTCCCTTTTGCCGCACCTTTGTCGACGAGCGTCGTCGACCATGCCTTCTTGCGTGCTTGGCCAAGCCTTATGAACAAAGCATACTTGCCCGCGCTTTAGGGTCTGAGCCTTCGGATTTAAGCCTTCTCGTCTGCGCCTTCTCGTCTGAGCTTTCTCACCTGCGTACTCGCACATAATTCATCTCGCCGGAGCCTTCTAGCACGCGCCTTGTGGCATAAGCCTTCTTGCTCACGCTTTCTGGCCTGAGCCTTCTCGCACGCGCCTAAGGGCCTGAACCTTGTCGACTGTACCTTCTGGCCTGAGCCTTCCTCACTGCGCCTTTTTGCCTCCTCATCCCACCAGATTGATCGTTTAGCGTGTGCCTTTCAGTCTAAAACGTGTGCTGTTTTGCTTGTGGTCGGGTCTCTTTGGCCCCATCTTTCCGACCTGTACCTCCTGACCTTTTCTTCTGGCGTGATCTCGCTGACACGATATTTTTGGTCTAAGCCTTTCGGCGTCATACATTTTGTCTGCTTGTTTCGTCGTGCTCCTTCCAGAGTGCACTCTTCCTTGGGCTCGCACGTTGTGTAGGTTGTTGTATTTAGCATTATACTTGGCGTGTGACGCCGTGTGAGTCCGGCTTAGGAGGCTTTCCAAAGCCTAGCTCTGTTAGGCCCTTTCTCTTTTGATTGCTCTTTGAATCAGACTATGATCGATGCAATCGGTTAAAAAATGACGGGAAAGATTACTGCTATACTTAAAAATTAGTATAAACATATATATTTTACACTTTTCTGCAGCGCAGCAATCAACATTTTTTGGGAAAAAACGCTTCCTTTTACTCCAATTTGCTTTGAAATGCCGCTTCAAATGAAACCCAGTGTGTCCATTTCGCGTGACAACTGTTTGGGTTCCCTATCCCATCAAAATGAAACCCAAAACTATTGTTTTTTGGGGGAATTTGCGTAAATACAATTGATTGTTTCCAAAAACCGGCTTTATTAGGCCCCTCCTATACAATCGACTTTTTCCAAAACTCGACTTCCGTTGGCCCCTCGTGTTCCCATAGCGGTTCCAATGAGACTGTAACCGCCAAAATCGGCTACGAAATGGAAAAGGAGTTGAGAAAAATGAGGCAAAATCGTAGTCCCCTTTAGAGCCTTTTTTACGGATTGCGCGACAATCAACGATTTTTGGAAAAAAGCACTTCCTTCACCTCTTTTTTAATTTGCGATTGCACTTGGAATGAGACCAAAAGAGACCAACGCAGTTACCAACTGTTTGGGTTCATTGTAAAAGTCCATTGTCAAGGAAATGCAGTTTAGGACATTTTTTTGTTTTGAATTTGCGTAAGTCCTGTCGCATTTTTCCAAACCCCCATTTTAGTGTTTCCTTCTTTTTCCTTCTGCTTCAAATGAGATCATATTTTATAATCATTAACATTGGTTGCGAAATGGTTAAAGGAGTTCAGTACAATACGGAGAAATGCCACTAAACTGGCCCCTTTTGGGCCTTTTTTACAAATTGCGTAACAACCAACGATTTTTGAGAATCAACGATCTCTTTACCTCTTTATTGTTTTGTGATTGCGCTTCGAATGAGATCAAAAGTGACTAGGTAATTCGGTTAACAACTGGTTGAGTTCCTTGCCAAACTCTCCCTTGGAATGCAAAGTTTAGCCCAAAATTTGTTTTTTTTAATTTGCATAACTCCTATCGATGTATTCTACAAACCAATCCCAGTTGTCCCTTTCTCTTTCTATTGCTCTTCGAATGAGACCATAATCTATAACATCGGTTGCGAAATGAAAAAGTAGTTCACTACAAACCGTGTAAATCGTCAAAAACAGGCCCATTTTGGGACTTTTTGAAATATTACGCACCAATAAGCAGTGTTTTTCAAAAACACGCTTCATAGCCCGCTTCGTTTTAAAGTTGTGCTTCGAATGATATCACAGTACCACAGACAGACGTCGTAATCGGTTCACAACTTTTTGAGTTACTCTAGTGCCTTTGAGTGGGAAAAGTACGGTTTAAGAGTATGATGATGATGATGATGACGATGATGCTGATGATGAGCATTTTATGAAGAATTAATTGGATTTTATCACTTGACTCTCATACTGTATTGAATTTGTAAGGAATCTTGGACCAAGTTTGTTGTAGAGTATAGAGGTAGTAAGAACTCTTGTGCAAGTATGATCGGGGGATTTTGGAATGGGGCAGAGTGAATAAAGGGACAAAAGAGACCTTGGGCCATTCCACAACTGAGCCTATTGACAATTGACTTGACAGATATTTTGCCAAAAGGATCCTGTAATTAATAAAAAGATAAAAACCAAGTTGAATCTGCAATTCAGTATTTCTTGGAGAGCTTGTCAGTGTTTAAATGATTAGTGGTGGTGTATTGCGCAGCTGTATTTGGTGAGCGAGCATCTGCACTTGACTAATTACTCTTGTTTTCTGTAGTGCGATGCGTGGGTTAATTACTTGTGGGTACACATTCAGTGTGTTCTCTACTTTCACTTTTTTCATGTGGTGTGTTCTCTACTAAAAAGAACCTTCTCTACAAACCTACCGTCAATTCTCTAATAGAACACCCGCGTACTATTTCATTCAGCCACTAGGACCCCCGCGTACAATTAGAGACCCGCGTATTAATACAGAGCCGCATATTATTCAAACTAACCGTTTTACTACTCTGAAGTTAGTTTAAATCAAAAGACTAAAACCAAGAATTTTGACACTTTTAAAGGTCGAAGGTACAAGTTATTTGGGCCAAATGACAGATCGTGGGAGCGTATATCCAATTGGCTTACATTTTATGTGACTTGTGTGTGGGGGGAGAGTGCGTAATTGTGACCGAGGGAAAGGGAAATAATCAGAGATTCCTGCAGCCAATGCATCATGCCAAATGAAAAAACATAGCCGTAATACATATCTCTTAAATAGGAATTGGACTAAAAGTTAAATTAAAAGTGCTTAAAAGTGCTTTGAAATAATTAAATCATTTTGTATCCACAGGGAAAGTTGAAGAGGGTAAAAATTCGCTAAACTAACTGCAGGTCCTAATTGTGGCCACTTTCAAGTCCTCGACATTGTCACACTCGGCTCTCTTAGTTTAGCGCAGCACTTACACTCAAACGATGAGCGTCAGACACTCCATGACGCACCCTAGAAAATCCTTAAATTGTTAGAGGGGCATATTTGACCCAAGTCACTAATGTCGACTTCCGCTCAATTAAATAATGTTGATATAAGGTGGAAAGCTAAACTTTTGATGCTCATCATTTATAATGCATTAAGATATCTGGTGAAGGGTGGTGGAGTTAAAGGCGGTAAGAGTTGAGCTGGATTTTCAAAAATAGGACAGCAGTGTATGGCCAGTATGACGCAAACCAAAGAATGTTATTCATTTAAAGGGCAGCTTAGATTTTGGAATGCGACTTAATCTGGACCGTAACGGTTAAGATTTTGTCCTGTGCAGATGTTTGTATTTTCAAGTTATTTGTCGTGTGTAATATTAGAGTTGGCTTCTGTGTAACCCCACCATCACGCAAGTTGGTAAAATAAATAGGACGATGAGTAATATAAGTCCCCAGTGACGACACTGACGACTCAAGTGCAAGAGCAACAAGTAAGTTGGCTTCCGTCTGCATCTCTTAGACCTTGATTTCACGTGCAGGTTTATCCATGGTTAACTTTAACTACAGTTAGTTTATCCATGATTAGCGTGTGAAATCCGCACTAACCATCGTTTTTACCCACGGTTAGTGCGGATTTCACAAGCTAATCATCGATAACCTAACTATAGTTAAAGTTAACCATGGATAAACCTGCACGTGAAATCAAGGTCTTAGTGACTGATCCACTGATGAGGAATGGAAGGCTTGGCCAGAAAGATGTCAAGTGCTCAAGGTGGGAGCTCTCACCCTACAACTGCTTCCAATTCATTTTGGTAATAAAAGAGTGCCTACGTACACTTGGTAGCTAATCAGCTATTAAAGTTTAATTGACATTATAAAAAGTATTTGAGGCTTTTCTTGATGGAGCCAGTCGTCCTGTCGTTGGTCGGCATAAGTGCAATTTTTCCTTCCCAGTTTTCCCTCGACGCAGTACAGGACAGTATAGGATGTCAAAGCTGTGTAAGAGCGCTTATTTTTTAAAATGCAATCTGACTACAGTCCATCCAAAATCCCAAAATCCATTTCTCATATTATCACGTAAATATGGACTTGGGCGGCATTAGTTGTTGGTGGACTTAGACGGGTTTGCATTTTATCAGATGGTATTATGTAATGTAGGAAAGAGCACCATTGGCTTTAGAATGAGTTATATGGTGCTTCTCTGTAGTTTCCTAATTTAGGAATATTTTAAGAAAGTAGTTTCAGCTTATAATTTACGGAGCAATTCATGTTGTAATCTCCAGCCAATGAGCGGCGGTTGTTTGAAATGAGCGTATTTATTTATAAGTGTTATCGATGTAAACCTCTTAATGAATCATATAAAGGTCAACGAATTTGGAGCATTTGACTGGGAAGCAGAGGAGATTTGATACGCTTTAGTTTCATCGCCTTGAGTGCAAAGCATAAGGCAATCCCAGTTAATTCCAGTCTCCTGTCTCCTGCTCGCATCTCCTAAAACTCATCAACTCATCACAGTCCTGCACAATGTCCACGGAATCCTTTCACTTTAGTCTGCATTAAGTTCTTTTGTGTCATCAATTCAAGTTAAATGACAATTCCACTCCAAGTGTAAAGTGTTGTGCGTTTGAGCAGTTCTTGCTTCTGGTTATTTAAACAAGTCAAAGACAAAAACTGAGCTGCTACACATCTAAATGGTTCCAATACTTGAATTGTTTTTGCAAACTACTCCATAAAAAATAAGCTACTTCAAGTAGTGACCAATTCACATAATGGATGAGATATTTCAAGGTACGTAAAGCATAGAAATTATGAATCCTAGAAAGTAATCCTCCGCCTTGACGAAGCCACTCAATTACATTCTCACTCCGTCCACACACCTGAGAGTCTTAATATTTTAATACTCGACTCGCGTCACTACTCCTTCCTCTCCCACTCCTCCAGTAACTCCACCACTAATCCCTCATCTCATCCAATAAATAATAAACAAATAATAAAGGCAAAGGTGGCATAGGTTACAAACATTTTCAATTCCCAGGCCAAATAGGAAGCGAAAGCAAGTTTTCAAAATTGCGCATTTACTAATGAATCCATGCTAGTAGATTAGCGCTCATCACTCCTGTCAACGACGCCACCCACTTGCCAAAATATCCCCACTTTCCATTGCATTTCCAGAATCCCCAATATTTCCAACCACCTTTATGTCACACTTCTTAATTGTCTTTTAATCCTTCGCTGCTACCTACAACAGTAATCATTGGAGTTGAAGTTAGTGGTCTGACTGATCCCTTACGTTCCTCATTTAGCCTTCCGTTCCCTTCCTGACACTAGGAACCAAATTTTCCCTTCCGTTCCGTTCCAAAGCTTTGAAACGGAACAGTGGACCAGTGGTCCTACGCATAATACCCTAGTTAAACGGCTTATTTCAATTTTAAATAATTTTGGCAAGTTTGTCGTAAATCTTAACCCTAAAATGCAGTTGTAGCGTTGCTGCTTTTTATATAGGGGAGATGGGGGTAAAAACACGGGATAAAAAGAACAGTCACCAAAATCTAAGCTTCGGTGCAATAAACAACTTAGCACCATAAAAACTAAATTAAAAAGTGTTCTAGAAAATATTTTGCTAAACACGTATCAGGTGTTAGTACGTCGGAGGTAAACGATCTGAACTCGAAATGTCCACATCCTGCAAAACGTCCGTGCAGAGCCTAAAATTTCCCCTGTGGGAGTGCGGCTTTTACGGCGACACAAAATGCTGTAAAATTAGGCTTTCCTTTTACTGGATGCACAATTTGATTTTCTACAACATACAATCACATTAACTCGAATAAAAGTTATGCTACTTTTACGAGTGTTCTAGAAAAACGTAAAAACGACAGGCTTAGGGGTAAACAAACAGCAGTCTAAAAGTTCAAGTAAGAGGTCATGCAAAATGCTCTAAAAAATCTATTTTAACCAACTGAAGTAATCAACAAGGTGTATTTTTTTAGTTTTAAGGGATTTTTGTATTTTGTTTTGCAAACGTTCGTTAAATAAAACCAGTTTTTAAAAGGTATGTAGAAATCATCGTAATATGGGGCACTCTGAGATAAGCCAAATCATGTAGAAAGATTTAATTGTACATAATTATGTAATTATAGTTAACTTCCTGTATTTCTACCCATTTGTTAATTGAAGTTTAACGTCAAACCTAGTATAGTAATACAATTGGGTTCAATGAGCATCGAAATCACGTGCGTTGATTTTCAGCAATTACGGCAGCTGTTGTTTTTGTTTAAGGCAGCAGAGAAAAATCCAGGTGGTTTTGGATTTTATAATTTTAATCTTACATCACTAATTTTATTTTTCAGAAATATTTTGGTTCAAATGAAAGACACTAAGGATCTTAATAGTGACATCATTCAACTTTCATATTTCGTTTTCAGGTTTACCGATAAAAAAAATTAAAACGGACCCCTATTTTTTTTACCCCCAACTCCCTTATTACATGAACTGATAATTAGCAGAAATAAAGAATACTGAATTGCTCGTTTTCTATCTTTATCTTACAATTATTTTAATCTTTTGCATACAATTTTCAAAAAGTTGGTAGGAACGGTTTTCGTTCCGTTCCGTCCCTGCATGTTTTTGTTCCTATCGAATTTTCGAGGAACGGAACGGAACGTAACGGAAAATATGGCCCAGGAATGGACCAGTCCGACCACTAGTTGAAGTATCGACATGAGCCTTAAGTTCCTTTTATCTCACCTCACATGCAGCCTTGTAATTAAGAAGTCTATCAGTGAGATATTAGAGTAGCACTATTAGCGATAGGGAAAGGAATGGAACTGAAAGTGAAGGTGTGACATTTGTGAAGATGTACTTTTGTAAATATGGCAGAATTGGTAATAATAATTTATAGGTTGTAGCTCAGTGTACTGCTTGTACGCATCCCTTGAGTGTCTCGGAGTTGGAGATCACCTTGGACGCTGTCGGGCAGGACGAGTGGCCGAGTGCGGAGGAAGTGGGCAGCGGAGTGCAGTGTCCAGGAACGAGTCTCTGCCACGAAACATGTCAATTGAAAGACCCTCACAAATGTCACAATTCAGTTACTACAACCCAATCTTTTTATAAAAACTACCTTCCACAGGCTCTTCCATCCCCCCCCCCCTGGGGCCACTTCCACACACTCCACTCGTCCACTCACTCACTTGCTGTCGCCTCCACGCGCACTGCCCTCCTCATCACCGCCTAGACCATCTTTAAGCATTGAGGTGCAATTAAGAGGAGGAGTCGTCCAAACGTGAATCCCAGCGAATGCCCTGTCCAACCAGGCATCTCGTCAATTCTCCGCATTTCCCTTCATTTGAAAATGTAATGTTTTTGTGTGTAAGGTGATGTTTGTGTGGTTTCAGCTGACAGGGGTCGAACATGGAAAGCCCGGGCAAAGGATGTGGTGAAAAAGAGACTCCCGATTCTCAAGTGGCTGCCCAAGTACAGGAAGAGCAACGTGCTCCCAGACATCATTGCTGGACTGACAGTCTGGCTCACAGCCGTCCCTCAATCCCTGGCTTATGCTGGAATTGCCGGTTTATCTCCAGAGGTGAAACATTCATTTACAAGCAATAACAAACCATGCATGCACGTATGAGAATCCCTGCAGGAATGCCCTGTGCCTACACCTCACTAACAAACCAAACTAAATACATTTCAAGGAATAACACATGTCCAACACGTCATCACTAGCGTTGACAAAGTCAAGAACAAAGCAGCTACTCACTTCCGTGTTGGCTTCCCAAATAAATTCCAATCTCACAAACAACCAATAAGTGCATACAAAGAATGCAATGTTGCTCAAAACTACACCCAACTCTCATTTATGCAAAATAAACGCAGTCACCCGGGTTACCTCACAATTTATTCCAAAAGTTTATTTCCAAGTTAAAGTGCGGCGAGTACTGCTAATCCGAGCTCTCCTGCTCTAGGCCCTTAATTGTTATATTTAAGACAAATGTTCACTCATTATTAACTCCTAATTGTCGATTATACGATTTTAGGAAGAAGACGCACTACATCCACAAATACATACAGAACACATCCAAAGGGTGCAATACAGATTCTGTATACATATGTACATACACAAGTATTATGTAGCTCCTCTGGCATTGTCATTCGTTAGGTTAGATTTTCGAAGCGACTAAATTACTACTTGTTATTTTTACTTACGTTAGGGGCACTCATTAACCAAGTCCAGGGCACCTGCAACAACATAATGTACAAAAACAAGTTTCTATTTTGAAAAATACCTCTAGCTGCAAAACTAAACTGTTGACTGAATCTTTTGATTAAACTAAAATTATGCTACTCGAGGAGAAATATTTCCGTCCTGGGCTGCTAATTGGATAAACTGTAGTTCCTGAACACTAGGCTTACTTGGCCCTTTCTTACACCATTATTACGGATCATCACAATCTCACGGATTGTTGAAGCCTCCGGATGGTTTATAGCAACAGCATTTTTTAAAGCAATAACAGTAATAATTATAGAAACAGTAAAGAATACAAGGTAGCTTAATATTTGAACTTTTCCCCGAATTGACGAAGCGTTGAGATACTGAACTTGTGAACTTGTGATGCCTACTGAACCAACTCGTACTTTCAAAAAAATCCAGCCTCACAGCTTTGAGCTTAACATTTATAAAATAATTAGGTCTGTAAGCTGGCGTATACGTTTTCCTGAGCCTTTGTGCTTGAAAATATTTCCTTTGCCAACTATTGGAAGATGCAAATGGAGGAGCCTATAGCAAGTGTAGTAAGGAGAGTTTGGAATTTTTATTCCCTAAAAACACACCCAAAATGAGTAACTTAATATGTGGACTTGGCTTAAACTCCCTCATAATTACCACTCTTTTCCGTAACGAGGCAACGCCTCGGTTTAAAAATGTGGCTAAAGGATGGGCTTTTGGATTCCACTTTGATGTAATTACTGGAATCTATAATCATTTTTGTTTCTCTTCTTTGACAGTATGGTCTTTACTCTCAGTTTGTGGGGCCCTTCGTGTACGTCTTCTTTGGGTCTTGCCGACAAATGACGATCGGCCCAACTGCCATCGTCCAACTCTTCACCTACCAAAAGTGTGGACCTAATTTCCCCGACTGTGTCGTCCTCATGGGATTCTACAGCGGTGTTGTGGAACTATTTTTGGGAATCTTGCAGCTTGGTAAACACACTCAAAGCAGGCTTCACATCTCAGTCACTCTCATTGTCAGTCTCAGAGGTCAAGGCTAAACTTTCCTTCATAAAGCCCGGACAAAGTCCCCTACTTCGAGAACAGGCATTGGGAAAACAATCCTTGTTCTCAACTCAAGTTCAAGGACTAACAATGAGGGTTCCTGTCCTGCTGGTGTAAGCAATACTCTCTTGCAATGCAGATGTACATTACGTCCATCTCCCCAAAAGTTCTTTCAAGGACAGTGAGCGTTCAGGTTTTTCATATTAAAAGATGCCGTATTCCACTGCTCACTGTCACACAATCCTTGAGAACCCATATTAAGCTTTTATAAAAATCGTGGTTGCAACTTGTTTCCTTTTGTGTAAGTTAAATGCGCAACATGATGACAAGTAATTGTGAGAGAAAGATGAGGTTTTGGGCGATTCTAATTTTCTTTGAATGTGCAGGTTTTCTGGTGAGTTTTATATCGGAGCCTGTAACTGTTGGCTTCACTGCAGGGGCAGTGCTAGTCATTGCTTCCGGTCAGATTAAGAGTCTCCTGGGTTTACGGGGAGACGCGGAAGGGAACGGATTTGTTGAGATCATGGAACACGTCATCAGAGAAATCTCAACCATTTCAGCGGGAGACTCTGTGCTGGGGATTATTTGTCTCACAGTCCTTCTTTTGTTACGGGTATGCAATCTTTCTTTCCTACCTGGGTTCAGAGGCATTAGTCTCATCATACTCATTTTTTATATTTTTATTACCAAATACACGCATTAACCAAAGTTTGTCAGTGATCCATATCTACAAACCTAAGCTGTCTAAAATTCAGTTATAGGTTCAAAATACACATTTTTCATAAGACAAAAACTCCTGACCTCAACCTGAGAGTCCATTTTAAATTCTAATCCGCCAGTTTAAAATGTTTGCAAGCCTTTGCAATACGTTGGTTGGATAGATGGCCGTCCTCAATGAGGGTAGGGGAGGCCCGAGTACAAAAGTGGCCTCGAGTGCCCTCCCTTGATGAGGCGAGGGTGAGGACAGAAATTCTATATTAGTTTGAGGGGACTCACTCACCACTAAACCAGAAGCAAGAGCTCCACTAAAAATTTGATTTTTCTAACAGAAACTGAAGGACACGAAAGCCGTGCTGAAGCTGCGAAACCCTGTCTTGTGGAAGAGGCTCTTCTGGAATATCGGATTAACTAGAAACGCATTGGTGGTCTTCATCAGCTCATGGATTGCATTCTACTGGACGAATCCTCCCTTCAAATTAACAGGCTTTGTTCAGAGTGGATTTCCCAGCGTCGGCGTCCCACACTTTCAACTTCAAGGGAATCGGACAGAACCAATGACAGCAGTTGAAACTTTACAGTACTTGGGAACGGGTCCACTAGTCGTTGCTTTCGGAGCCATTCTCCAAAATATCGCCATAAGCAAAGCCTTTGGACACGGCCAAACTGTGGACGCCACGCAAGAAATGCTCGCTACAGGTGCGAAAAGAGGCTCCTCAAAAATACACACCATAACCATCCTTTTCTCACAAATACTTTTACTTTCACTTAAATACCTTTACTATTAATTACTATAACAAACCAGCAAGCAGCGCTTGGCACTTCTATTCACACTTCCACGTCCATTTGCTTAATCACTGACAGGTGCTACCAACGTGTTAGGAGGATTTGTCAGCAGCCTACCAACCTCCGGCTCCTTTGCTCGATCTGCAATCAATGATGCCAGTGGGGTCAAAAGTCCAATGGGTGGACTCGTAACCGGTAACTTTTATTCTTTTTAATTCACTAACCAAAGTGTCTTTCACACGGACTGATAGGAAGACACACTGGACAAAGACCTATTAGCGACAGGTTTCAAAATACTTTTCAAAAATCTATTTTTATTCCAATGTTGCTTTTTGGGAAATCTTCCAAGCCAGAGTCTCACAATAAATTAATTCAATTTTATTTGATATGCATCGGTAACCACCTTATATCCCACCCTGGGTGTACTTCAGTTTGCATAATGCATTATTTGCATTTTTGCTCTAACAGCCCTGGATAACGATCCGTCATTTACGGTCGTCTATCTGCTTGCATATTGTGATTGCTATAGTTTCGAACAGCGCTTTCCAACTGTACTTAGTTTTTCGTTTCTTGAAAGATGCGTCTTTAATTTATTCACTCCAAATCCAAAGGGCTTATTGATCCTTTGGGGTTTTTTACCTCTGCTGGTTTTCACATTGGTCTCATAAGTTCTCTACTCAGATGTCTTTAGCATTCGTTTTGAATGTTCAGCCGCGGTTAAGGGCTCCGTGAACTAAGATAAAGCACAAAGCAGCTAAAGTTTTCAGTTGGCAGCAGAAGGAGATGTTATTGAAGCAAAAATGTGTTTCAGTAGAGAACATACGAGATATGTCTACCGAAAATTGTTTTACCTCACGCTCACTTCTTTGATTTATGTACCTCACCTCACTTTATCTTTCCGACCTAAGAAATTCTCTCACATTCCCATACTTTATGGTTCGAAAAGCTACATCACCCCCTTTGAAAGCTCACTTTAAATGTAAGTGCCCCCCCCCCACTTTTAGTCAGATCATTGACAGCTGAAGTAAAAATGATTGGTTGAATTTGGGGTCTATCAGTTGAAGACAATGTTTACTTGTTAGTGCGGCTTGGGCTATTTTGTTCGCTAATCTATTAAAACAAATATAGAGTAAATTGCAAGACTGAATTTGATAATAAATGACACCAATATTGTCTGGATTTATTATTTTTCAGGTGGAATGATACTCTTGTCACTTGGATATTTAACGCCATTATTTCAATATATTCCAAAGGCAAGCCTTGCTTCGGTGATAATTTGTGCTGTGATTTTCCTCATTGAATACGACGCAATCTTCCTCATGTGGCGAACTTCAAGTGAGTCTTGAAAAGGATTTGACGGATTCCGTAAAAACCTCTTGGGAGATAAACATAGAGATTTTGTAGCAGTGCTGCAGAGCAGCTATTGAATAAAATGAATATTTAATTTTTGTTTTTAAGAGCTGGATTTTCTCTGCTGCATGGTGACAATTGGAGCATCTCTCCTCTTTGGAATAGAATACGGAATCCTCTTTGGGGTGGCAGTCAGTCTTGCAATCTTGCTTTTAAATACTCTTCGTCCTTCCATGTCGCCAGAATTTAAAATTGATCCCCACACGAACGTGCACTTCGTCCTTCTGAAGCCGGATCAAGGGATCAACTTCCCCAGTGTTGATTATGTGAGAGACTCAGTGCACAACATTGCCCGCTTCTACGAGAATTATTCAGTCATTGTGATTCAGTGTGACAAGTGGACTCGCTGGGATTTTACGGCTGCGAACGCCTTGGTTTTCTTAACCAAGTCCATGAGCAAGCGGGGAATCAGCCTCATCTTTTACAAATGTCGCCCTGACTGGTATCAACTACTCGAAACATTCGGTTTAAAAGACCCACCATGTTGCTTTCACAAGGAAGATCTTGAAGACTTTTTTGTTCAACTGGAACCAGAATCCTCCACAAGTAGTGCTTGCAATATAACCACCACCAGCCATCCAGACCCACCGGAATATAACGAACACCACGCTTTTCTTGAATCTTCTAGAAGTAAGTCACGCACATTTAAGTAGAACACACTTTTTTGTTTTTTAAATGTCTGCTCACCTTTATTACCCAGTTCATTCCCCCCTCCCATCCCCGCCCACAAACCCCTCGGCTCCTCAGATTTCCTCTTTCAAACCTGCAGAAAAGTCAATTTTCGAACCAACTTTTAAAATGACCCTTTCAAAACCCCTAGCACTTTTTATCCAAATTCCTGGAGCAGGCGGGTTTTACGTTTGTTAAAATCCAGATTACAGAAAAATAGAGTACCAGTTGACATTATTAGATATCTTTCCGTCCTAACATAACACGGTTACCTACATTTGCTGCATATCAACCAAATAAGGAGCTGAGTTTACTAAATAAATAAAACTTGCAAAGGGTGTCTTGTATAGTTTGCCACAATAAAAATAACCATTATAGATTGCATTATGTTTTTCGATAATCCTGTTTGCAACTGCACTGGCTTTTAATTATCATTGTTTTTTTACAGGTTTTCCGAACTATCACAGTATGAGCTTATGAATTCTGGAGATAAGAAGATCTAACATGAAATTGAAGAATAATAAATTTGTATTGTCATGTTTTTTTACATTTAATTCAACCTTGTGCTTCATACTTATTGCTGAAATAAACTATTTTTCAGTATTTTTCCAACTAACCTTCTCTGAGTGCTGTTCACACCACTTTTTTTTTATTTTTACTTATTTGTTTACATACAGTACAGTGAGCAAAACTATGATTCGTTCGCTTAGCCGTTTTGTTCATCAAACATGTACATATCTCCTTGATCTAAAAATTGTGACCCTACAAACCATGTTAAACAGGCTTATGCATTTTTCATTATTTCAGTTTTTGCGGCACACGATTTATTAAAAAATATTGAACTTGCGCGATTGTTTGTTGCGTAATTTGCATTCATTGGAAGAAGAGCCAATCTTCACTTTGCTAAACGTATGAATGTAGTAAAAAATGTGTACGTGGTTGAAGAAACTGTACTGTATATAGGGCGGAGAGAAGAAAATACTTGTAAAGGAAACCACAAACCTAAGTATGAGGTGGAGAATGAAATTCGACAAATCGGACCAGGTATAGTGCACCACACGCATTTATTTTCACCCCTCACTCCAACACGCATGAGCATAAATAACAATAAAATTCTAAGAGCTGCATTCCACAAGCACAAGCACCCGCACGGCTCACCCGAAGTTGGTCTCCAGGACGCCGGCGATGATGACGGCGATGGCCGGAGCTCCGAAGCCGAAGGTGCAGTAGGCCAGGAAGCGCCGC
>JAQFZC010004569.1:0-15821 GCA_034695205.1 Dicyrtoma fusca | reverse complement strand
AGGCCCTCGGACCCCCGCGTACAATTAGAGACCCGCGTATTAATGGAGACCCGCGTAGTAAAAGAGGATTTACGGTATTTATATTCTCTCATTTATTATTTAATCTAAAATAAGCAACCCAATCAGAACTACACAGGACCACAATGGATAAGTACAGTTGAAGTAGCAGTAACGAATTTTTGGTTGAAAAAACAGCTAATAATGCGTGTACTAATAATCGCAAGTTTTCTTGTAAAAAGAGGAGGTAAAAACTTCCAACTAATATAATTAGTACAGTACGTACTTTCTTGAAATTGGTTTACTGATTAAAAAGTTTTGTAGAAGAACTTGGAACTAAAGCAAAGCAAAGCAGGGCATGCAAGAAGGTAATTATCCATCCACAATAATTTTTTCTAGTCGCGCTAACTCGTTATCGTTAACTACTTCACCCAGAAACGATGACAAATGACAAAGCCATACAAGTTTATTCATCCGGGGAGGGTTTTAACCTCGCACTAAATTATTTCGGTACACTATGAAAACTTAATAATGTGTACAAAACGCGTTGTGGTTTTTTTTGTATGACTTCGACCTATTTGTTGCATCCAGGCAGACGGGTGTTCGCATTTGCATTCTAAATCACAAAAGAAAATTATGCATCTACATGGCTGTCACCTTTATTTATCGTTTCTGGCATGCAGACCCTGCTCTTGGCTTTTTTCTTTGTAGTTGTGGGGTAAAAGGCATGTACGATTCAAACTAGGTTATCTAATTTTTTGAAAAGGTGTAAAATGCACATGCGTATATCCTGTTTTGTAGTTTTAAGGAAATAAGATAATATTTTCACCACTAACACACGACACAACTCCGTAATACAGTCATTACCCGAAATTGTATGTTGTTGTGGTACTGTCAAGAACTACTAAAACATGTAAAGCAGCCAGAAGCAATAAACATTAGTAATTTACAACGTGCAGCAGCTCGAGTAATTTGGGTCTTTCATAATTTCCAGCCGACACGAGAGGTGAAGAGAAAGACGTAAATTTTGTGATTTTATAGTGCAGCTGACATGTCATCAAGCAAAAAAAAAACGTAGCCGGTGGTGGTGGTGCTGAAAAGTTGGATGCGACGTCGTAATGCAAAAGGGAAAATAATTAAGATTCAACAGATAATTACTTCACATCTAACAAATTACACTGGACATTTCCACTCAAAAATCTAACATGCAGCATAACAAAACAATTGCAGCTTCAAGGAAATGAGCGTGTAATAAAACACAAAGACTGAGCAAAAAAATAATTATTACCTATGTAACATAACATTTATAAATTGATACAAACGACCTGTAAGGAGCATTGCAAATACGACTTCATAGGATTTGAATTTGAAAAGAGCTTTGAAAAAAGACAATTATGATACCAATAATGTTTTTAATTAATTATGAAAACATAAACAATACCTATACGCGTTTTCAAACAAAGCAAAAATAATTAAAACTTTTTGAAAAAGCGCAAAAACATACTACACACGTTTTAAAAAAATGCACAAATAGATTTAAGCTTTTTGAAAAAATGTAAAAAATGGTATTTACACATTTCAAAAAAGTAGTTTCTATAACGTCAGATTTGAAAGACCCCTAACATTGCATATAGGAATATAAAAAAATGTGTCCATAATTATATAGGTAGAGCCGTGTTTATATTTTGAAACTTCAACGATTGTAAAGATACACATCATCTATGCACATACGCAAGTATTTATCGAACTTGTAAAGCTAACCAGCGAATCTCAAGCCTCATCAAGTGGGCACATGTACTAGTACAATACAAGGAATGTTAACATTGTAGGAGAATATGGAACAGGAAAAGCCTCAAGCACTTCTACAAATGTTCTATTCCTTCCCGATGTATACTACATAACGTAATTACATGTCCGCTGCTTACAAACAGCGGGTCGGAGGAGGTTCCTCAAAATCCAGATTAGCATGCAGCTCAGGAGATGTAGAAACAAAATTATTGAATAAATACAGACAGCCACTACCAGCAATGAGAGAAATCAGGAATGCCTCTCTTGAAGTCTTGAACTACCGCAGACAAAAACAATATCTAGTGTAAATAATAGTAAATAGCAACTGAGATAATAGCTATTAAAAATCTTTTAGGGAATCACCTACAAAATCCACCTGAAACGTAAACATGAGTTTGCTTTTATGAACCGTCTTATCTTTCTTCAAATATCCTCGGGGCTACACCAACACTAACTCAAATTAATTTCAACTTCAAATGTAGGCACCTACCTACCTACCTACCTAGGCATCTTTTCAAGCGAATAGTGAGAGTAAATCCTGGCCCAGGACCTAGACTGCTACCCAACTCAAAACCTTGTAATTGCTGGTGCTAATTAAGGTTTTGGATCCCCACAAAACAAATTGTTTTACGTAGTATAGAATTACGCGTCGTGATCCTGGCTACCTTCCCAGAATATTAATTTTTGATCTTTTCCCTTTATTTTAGCCAGAAATTAAAACCGAAAAATGGAACGGGGCATTTCACTCAGAATCAACTACCGTTATTACTGCACCAAGGGATACATAAGTACTAAAACGTTAACAGGTACATTCAATAGTTAAAACTCCTTTTTGTAGCGTCCTGTCACACACCATCTAAGACTGAACCATAGCATAGTATCAATGAAATTGTTAATAAAGGAATTACGGACTAAAACCCAATGATAGAAAATTTGGAAACGTACCGACTGTATCCGTACAGCGTTGGAGTTCCCGGTGCTTTCATGTCACTGGATGATTCACCGTTCATTTCTGACACAGTTGAATTAGGACTTGACACGGAACTGTTATTACTAGGATGCTGACGAACTTGAAGAGTGAATCCAAGTTGACCAGGTGCATGGCCGGAATTTGGTGGAGTTTTTTCTTTGATTTCCCTAGCAATTTGCTCTTCATACTCCGCACACATGGCTAGAATCTCTTCTAGTCTCAACTTTTCTGATCTCTCCGTCCGTTGAGCTGCAATCCGTGCCTCATGAGCCTTTTCGGAAAACAAGCCAAAGAAAATAAATTGAATAAGACATCTTACATCCCATAATACCATACCATACATACATCTGGCCACTGACTAATTTCACCTTGAATTATGGTAATGACTGGTAGTTTTGGATTGGAAATTGGAACTGGAAATGCAATCAGAGTCAAAGTGAACTGCAGTGTGCGAATGAATAAAAGAATAGCATCAGTTCCAAGTGAGTGAGCCACGTAATGATATTACCTATGTATGAGTTAGTGTATTATTATGCAGCTACACATTTCGTCAGATAGACGGCTGTGTTTCTACGTACCCCGACATACATACCTGCTATCAATAAATCTATTTGTTAAATCAGAAAATAATTTATTCTACGACGTGCTCTGAATATGAATGGATTTGAGCTAGTCGAGGAAAACTGAAAATTGGCAGTGAAAGATGTTCACTACTTACCTACCTTCCGCTACCGAATGAGTAATGATCCACATTTAGGTGAATCAAACGTTTTAATCGACGAAATGTTAGTATGTATAGCTACGAGCACACCTTCTACTGAATGAACTCGACATAAATTTGCATCAATATCATAAATAAACAATAGAAAAAATACGGCATAAAAAACTACTTTGAGCACCCATACCACTGGCGATAGTTGATTCTGTCGACGGTTGCATAATTGATTGTTCCCGTAGCTCATTTGTTTATCTGCAGATACGTATTTGCTAATTTTTAGCGACTTTAAAATAAAATTTATGGAAGCTGTCAACGAAATTAGTTTTTAAAGCAAACAAAGCAAATTATGGACAGGTGGTAACCATTAACCATTGATAGAGGTGCGACTGAGGAGTGCAAATATTGATGGTGCTTTCAATGAATTTTAATAGACGTATTAATTATTACTAGCTTCACCGACATATCGAAGGTGAAGAAGCATTGTGTGATAAGTCCAGCGTCCCCTTATTGTTATATTTTGACGCACGTTCAAACAATCAACTTTTTACGTCTGTAAATTAAAACTAAATTAAAATACTTTTTTTTGGCATGTTTTAAAAATTTCGCTATTTGCGCTTTGAAAAAGTAGATAAATTTCAAGGTTTTCACTTTTTAAAAAACGTGTCAACGTGCATGGTATTTACATTTTGTATAAACCCATATATTATGTAAAAAGCTGATTACTGGCACACGCGTCTGCTGTTGTTTTAAACATTTCTAACTGTTCTACTTTTGTACTCATAAAATAAAGATAGCTCTTTTTGCACCTGAAACTTGGTACCTACGATACAATAAATCTCCGTTTCCAATTCCAAATCCCAGTGTCAAGGTCAAATTTGGCGATAAATTAGACTTTTGAAAAATGAGAAGAGCCGTCCATCGCGATACCTGTTTCCTCTTAATTTCTAAAAGTGTCTGACAGTCAATAACTTCTTCACCCCGTAATGGGCTGACGGCCTTTGAGTTGCCATTACTGGAATAATTACTGTAGCCAATGCTTGCTCTGGTGGAGGATGCAAATGAGTCTGGGCTCGAGGAAGAGTAATGATGATTCACTAGACTAGAATTCTCATCTTGATCTTGGTCAAAGTCTGACGTGCTTGAGTCATAAGGAACAGCACGGGCTGTCGCCACCCCACTTGACGAGACGGATGAGTAAGGTGATGGACTTGGATGGAAGGTTGAGGTGGATGTAAACAGATCTCGACCGTTGCTACTAACACTACCGTGACTATTACTATTGTTACTACCGCTCCCAGGTTCTTTCTCCGTTGATGAGTAGTGACGATTATTATGATTATTATTATGGTGACTGTAATGGTAGTAGTTCTGTGGAGGAGGACAAGACTGGAAATTTGGCATTTTTCCACCATTCGATGATCCACTATTGGGGCTGCCAGGTCCATGTCCATTGCCAAGGGAAGGAAAAGAAATGGAATTTTTACCATTTCCATTAGTATGCACAGGTAATGGTGGTGGTTGCCTTTGGTTTTGGTTTTGATTTTGGCTTTGATTCTGACTTGGATGTTCCCCTTGGTGGTACTTGTAATGGATACTACTATCAGGGGGCTGGTACGTGAGCTGAGTTGGATGGGTTTTTGGATACATGGCTTCTTTTTCACCCGCCAACATGAGCTCGTATGACCTTGACGATTGGGACGGTGGTAGTGTGGGGGAAGTGTGAAAAGAATTCTGAAAGGTTTGATGATGGTGCGGATACTGCTGATGCTTCTGTGGCCGGTCCTCCATTTGTAACAGTTGTCCATGTCCATGTCCATACGCAAGGTGCTCAAATCGAGCCACCTTACTCACAAAATTATCACTTTCAAGTCCGTCACGGTATGTCCTCTGAGGATTATTACTATTACTAGCACTATTAGAGACGAGGATATTGTTCTCTCTGTTGGTCCTTTCTCCAAAATTTGGATTTAGATTTGAATTTGATGGAAGACTGGTATTATCTTGAGGGAGTCTGTGACTCGCCATGAGTGGTGCTGGAGTGGTGTAGGGAGAGCGGAGAGCTTCGTCTTGAGTCGCAGCTCCTCTATCGTCTTCTCGAATTGTCAGTGGCGGATCCATTATTCTCATTGTGTGGAATGAATTCTTGTTTACATCACCCGCAGTGCGGAGAGGATTACCCGCCCCTGTCAATCAACAGACAAAAAGATATATTGTACATTTGGATTTGGATAAAAATGTTTCCATTTTATAATCCCTCAACAGGCGCCCACCAGCACGATTCAATTTCTCATTGTTATAGGCCTTTCATTTTAATACATTTTTATGCTGTATAAGTGTACGCTTAGGAAAGACGGTTCAGAATACAGTGCGTATGTAGCATAATTCTCTTTCCATATCTGTCTAAAATTCCTGTCCTAATCTAAATGACATGACGACCAATTCAGTCACTTTTCCTTTTCCCAAGTCAAAGTCAAGGGAAATACCAAATCTACTTTACTTATACCACCTAGAAAGCAGTACCAACAATTTATAACATTATGAGATACATCGGAGGTTAAGATACAAAATGACGCAAATCCAATCTTTCTTAAAAGCAAAACGACGCACAGGTAAATATGTTACGATGAATAGGTACGTGTATCTATGAAGGATCAAAAAGGGCATTATAACTTTCAATTTCTTTACACACTGATAAAAACTACCCTTTAATTTTATGTTAAAACTTATGTTTCCACTTTTTTAAAATATGCAAAATCTTGATTTGTAATTCTTAAAATATTGAAAACCTGGCATAAACCTAGTATGAGTCATTTCGCATCTTAAGACGCGATATATACTATTTACCTTTATCTATAAACATATTTCACAAGCAATTATACCTGTCTGGATGGAATTACAGAATATTCATGCTCCATTTTTTATATCTTTGACAAACACAAATTCCGCATCACAATAATAATTTTTTTCCCTGCTTTGGTATTTCTACAATTGTAAGTTGTTCTCAAAATCCAGGTCTAGCAATCACATTTGTTTCGTATTTGTTTTTTTTAAGTATAGTTGATACAGACAGCATGTAAGCTTTTTAACCTATTATCGTAAATTCAAATTCTGTTGATAATTAGATAAAAATAATACGGTGACGGTCGCAAAAACTATCTCAGGAATGCATTTGTAACTGTAGCGTACCAAATATTTAGATGTATTCACTCCAAGGAACGACAAAGATGGACACGGTATGTACTTGTATAAAAAGCAAGTTGCCCGAAGGACTTGTAGTGAATTTAAATATGTATTGCACCACTCAAGCGCTCACAAAGCACCACACTGTAACATACAGTCAATGTTGTACACCAAGTGACCAAGTCCCAGTAAGAGAAATAAATATTAAAGAAGGGGAAAAGACCCTAAAGCTTCCATCTGTAATCGTAAGTCAAAAAACTGAAGGTGTGAAAAGGATTTATTATATAACACAGACTCTCTTTACAGACACAGTTCACATTTAGGTTTGATGTATTTGGCTTTGGTCTACAACCCTACATTAAAAAAAGAAGACTAACATTCGACAGCACGAACACTAAGCACAACATGCGTGTGAGATATTCTTAGGGAATATAATTTATCAAAGTCGTTATCATCTATATTGATGTTGACCAAGAGAGTCAAGAGACCAAGGGACGAGGCGCAGGCCAACAGATACGGACAGGTTTTAAATGATACACACAATATATTACATATGTATGATCTTACTTTACGTATTAGAAAATAGCTCTGACTTTACTGTAATACACTTATTTATATTAAAGGCCACACCTGGATCTACTAATTTCTTCCATAAATCTCACAACAAGCAATTTCTTCCCTTTCCTTTGAGAATAGAATCACACCACAAAAAATGGTATCGTCATTGACGGCTCTGAAGTTTTAGTGATGTAACATAGTTATGGGCGATTAGGAATACAAGCTGGGACCATTACGACTGCTATAAAATCATATGAAGTAATTATATAGATAAATTATTTGGCACCGTTGGAGCTTTCGTAGGAAACAGTTAGCTGGCTTGAGTATTTTTGCTTTACTTACTAAAATATTTACGGTATCATAAAGATAAGACATGAGAACATAATGTGACATAAAATAACATCTAAAATTGGTTTTGGTAGAAAAAGTTGGTGGTATAATGCATTACCTATTTGATTTTTATTTTGCAAGCCATCATTAAAAATATTAAATATCCGCGATTTTGGCTCTTATGGGCTGAGCAAATTCAATAAGTTTTTCCTTAGGCATTATAATAATAAACTAATATTTTAATATTCGGAGCTGGCAAAACTTTTGAAGTTTCAAAGTTATGAAGACGCAACTAAACTATGTATCTACCTACTACTTTATTTCTATAGGGAACATAGAAAACTGAGGCCTTATATAGTTTTGTAATATTAAAGATAAAGGCTTCACTTTTCTTCTTTATCTCGCAATGCGAATGAATCACGTTCCCTTTTGTTTTCTGTCGCTGATTGTCATTTCAGGTTATGCGTGTACATATAACACAAAGAAAGAGCCACAGTAATAAATACACAACTAATAGTGCGTTTTTGATTTTTGTTGGGATGGGAATGATAGGGTAAAAGATAATGTGTCATTGCTAACATTGATTAGGATGAATCATATTTTGTTGAAGTAAATACAGTATTATCTACTGTATGTATGTATTAAGATTACGAACGGTGCTTTTGTTGGTTATACATACATACATATAAGGTTCACATACATAGCACGGCCACGGCGACAAACAAACACAAAAGCCAAGATAGCTTTATCTTGAAGCATTTCATTTTCCATTAACTCATTTTTTTATGAGTTTGTCTCCGTCAATGAACACTTGTGCGTCTCCGTCAGTCAGTCTGACTTTACGACGGTTTGGAAGTTTGGATAGAACTCGTTAAAAAGCCATTGCCTTCCCTTGCCACTTACTAAAACCCACCAGCCCTGTAAGGTTCAACTTAGCTTTACTTTTACTTCCTTACGGCAAAGGAATTCAACTAACGTTTTCTTCCAGTTGCCACCAATCGCAATCTCCTTCAGCAAATATTAGCACATTTTTTACAGGTATACGACCTAGTATTTCGGTAACTTGGAAGATGCAAAACTATTCTATATACAGTTTATCAAAAGTCAAAAATTCAAAACCAAAAACTATTTTCCTTTGTTACTGGCGCGCTACTTGTGTATTTCGTAGTAAAACAAATGCGATTTTTACTACATAAACATTGCATACTACCTATTTTACAATGTAACAACCACACTATATTTTGCAATTCTTGAAGAACTGCCATTATTAAAGAGCATAATAAATTTCTGCCTATGTACTCCTTATCAGTTTGAAATAGGCTAGATATTATTGATTATGGGACTGAGAACAACTTTGAAATTTTGAAATCCGTAATAGTACGCTATATATATTATCCACACCACGCACACGATGCCCGGTAACTGCACATTTTTCCGACACTTCAAGAATTTATTAATTTACAGTATAACTTAGAGTATGGTAACTGTTATTATTTCCGATTCCAATGCAATGATTTGATTAATGGTATAGACTTGTATCCAAAAATATAAAATATATTTCGTTCTTAAATGATTTGTGTTACTGATTTACCTGTATTGACAACTGCGTAGGGTGATTCCGTGTCGTAGTAGATATAGTTGTAGGATCGAAGTTCTTGAACTTTTTGTTGTTCTAACTGTAACTGTTGCTGCCTCCGCCTCTCTTGTTTAACCAACTGTAATTGTTGAAGAATCCCCGTGTCTTGATGCTCTTCAATGGATGCTGCTGCTGTCCCTGTCACTTTCACGGGCTCAGTGACTCGGTTTCCGTTAGTCTGTGAATTGGTAGTTTTACTCGGGGCTGAGCCGGGTCCATCGAACCGGAAGGTATGGGATCCACCAATGTTGATCACATTACCTATAAATAGAGTAACGAAAATATACATGATATCTGTACAGGAAAATAAATCCCTTTACCTAGATACATACATAGTATCGTTCAATTGCATCACATTTAGCATAATATAAATCCTTGTTCGAATTTCAATGTATTTCTGTTTTAAAGTAAAACAGGAGTAAAAATCTCAAGTAAATGCTGGAGTTACAATTGGAGAATCCAAAAATCCCACTACTCACTTAATAAAACTGGTCGTGAGTGCCAACAAGTTAAACAACCTGTACCAGCACCAACACTCAACATCAAAATCAACGGTTTTGTTTGGGTTTATTTGTTTGCCAAGTGCCAAGGAGCTTAATACCTTTACATAACTCATGTACAAAGCTAGGCTGTAGGATTTTATGAGAATTGGCGTAACTGAGGCAGTACGCTGTAGTACCAATGTTGCATGTACATTGAGACTGACTAGCGAATGTGAACTGAACACACATTTCCAGCAAATGGCAAATAAATTATATTTTACATCTCAAATCAAATAAAAATTGCTCGCAATTCTATCATTTATTTCTACATATTTTGGCTTCCAGGGGCAATAAGCTGTAATGTAGCACACTGCACTGCACTGCACTGGAGAGTTGCTATCGTTAAACTGAACACAATAAAGATCCTACCTAATACCTAACAGATAAAAAATTCTTCAAACGCCAGCCGTCAATTACTTCTAATACCAACTACATAACAACACTACAGTTTATCGTTAAAAATGTGTATACCACCCACAGTTGACACCGTAAATAGCCGTTGACAGTACTGTTTATTGTTTATACAACATTCAATTTGATGCACAAGAAAAATATATAAAATATTAACCGCGATTTATATTTTTAACTTTAACTTTGATTTTGTTCCAGACTTTTGCACTGACAACTGATGACTGAATTCCTTTAATCAAACACAAGCTTTACCATTCACTGCCTCCAAAGTCCACACTTGCAACTTCATGAATTCATGACAAACAACCTCCACTACTGCTGACTGCTATTGTTCAAAATGAACTTTAACATTCAAAACCTTCAATCTAAAAACACAACGCAACGGAGAGTGGACAGTCTCGAGTTGACCGTAGTAGACAGCAAATTTACACATGTTTCCACATTTGACTTGAACTTACACTGTAAAAAATTAAACAAAAATTATCTTTAAAAATCGGCTCGTTTTGTGTGTATATGATAACGCATTAGGAACCCATTTCGACTCTTAAGAAGCAAACTGAGGCACATCCAAGGTTTTTCTATTGGGTATGCGCCTCATTTTGCTTTCTAACTGCTAATGATTGATGTATCAATTACCTATTAGAAAAGGCTTCAACGCGTTCCATATGAGTTCGTAATGCGTTCTAAATGCAGAATGCCTCCAAGCCTCCAATGTGAATAATCATTTTTTACAGTGTAACACGAATAGTGACCGGTAATGCGTCCATTAAAGCCAACGCCGGTGACGAGACTGAAACACTACACTAGTAATTACCGTCAACTGTACAAATATGCAATTGGTGGGTACCTACTTATTGTTAGGCAGTTTTAATTATTTATACATGGCCAATTGTAGGTACACAATACACAAAACATGGTACAATCTCTTGAAACTCGATAATTGCAAAAACACGACACTGCTTTTCACATTCAGCATTATTTCCTTTAAAACTTTAAACAAAAGATTTTTTTTCGGTAGAATAATTTCCCCTGAAACTGAACTCCTGGTTGCCACCCATGACACTGAACAAAACAAAGACGAAAAAATGGAAGGAAATGGGAAGCAGCTTGGTACATGAAATTAAATACACCCGCTAAAAAGACGCTGTAATTCAACTGCGCCAAGTGAAATACCGCAACAAAGAAATCCCGATGAAGAATGAATGACAAAGCTAACAGCTATGGGCACCGCAGTATTTAATTAATAAATTAATAATTACTTCATCATCCACGAACTCCCTACCCTTCCCCCCCCCCGTGTGTAACTCACACACTTTTCCCGAATGCCAGTTAACTATGGAGATTCCACCAGGGTTTGCTTTCTTCCACAAAGAATCAGGGAACAAAAGTGCTTGGAATTCCTTTGTATTCTAATTGCCAGGTTAATATGATAATTTCTACGATGATTTATAATGCACGTACCTACCTACCTAGGGACCTCTGATAATACATCTCATATTAATTTATTTGCCATCTCAGCACCGTACCAGCAGCCTTTGAAAAAATGAGGAAGTTTACTTAAGTAACTCAACTTGACAGAACATGACTAAATACTAAAACGCACCTTAAACACTCTGTCGTGCCCTCGTGCCGGGCGATGAAAGCAAAAATGCATAACAATAGGAAGAATACTTACTATAGGTATCTGTCGTACCTACCTTTGTGAGCAGTACAAGTACAAATATTAGTAATATTATGATCATAATAAAAAAAATCCGTACTACACTCACATAATATCTTTAGGGTGTAAAATTTCATGTAAGTTTTTTCAAAGGATAATAAAGCGCATAGTAAAAATGCAATTGATCTTGTGGCTCATGCATAAGGCTGCCTACTACAGTGCAGAGCAGTGCACACACATGAATAATAAAACTGCATAGTATCCACGAAAAAAATAAGGTAAATGGCTGGTTGTTTGTAGTGTAGTTCGTAGTAAATAAAAATCATCGTCCCCCATGTAATATTTTAATCGTCATCACCATTGCAGGGCAGAGCACATGACACGGAAGAAACAAGAAAGGAGCGCACAAAAGGAAATTTCATGACCGGGGCACAAGGAGTGAAAAGGACTGAGTCAGTTAATTAACTATAAATAATTGAAGATGAAATGTTGATGTCATGGAGGTAAGGAGGGGAGACGCTCTGAGGGCTGTGGCTTCTTGACCCTTATTATCCCCAGACTTTTTATTCTGTCCCGACCTACCTGTACTATGTACTGTACGACCAACAAGGCCCAAAACCTCAAAAGATAGATAAATATATGTATTTCTCGCTCCTATAAACATCATCTGTGTTCGTTTTTTTTAACATATTCTTCTAATCGCACCCTATCTTCCCTGTCGTCAGACGCCAGGCCGTGGCAATGCGGTAAGAAATTGTTTTCGTTGGGGAGACTGAAAACGTAAATGTATGGAAGTCTTTTTGGAGTTTATTGCTTCATTGAGGGATGAAGTCAAATGAATCATCTAAAATACTATACTAAATTACAAATGTAATGCCTGTTTCATAGTTGCCTATATTATGTAATATTTGCAAGAATCAATATTACTGCTGAAAAGACTTAAAATCCCGGCGAAAGTTCTCTGGTCGTAGTCGACGATTACCTGAAGTTGTAAGATTAGCTCACGATGTGCGTCTTAATTCACTTTTTTCGGTTGCCCGTATAGTATAGGTAACCAAATCCCTTTTTACTGAGCCCAAATAATGAGTAATTTGGCTTTGACTACAGGAAAGCTTCAATGATAAGGATAATATTCACCTGTTCATCCATATTCTATTGCGCTCTGCTCAATTGTGTCTGCCATGATGCGCCGTGTTGATCTCCTGTCAGCATGGGCATGAAAATGAAAGGAGCTGATGCCTATAATGAAGTATTTCGGTAATATAGTGAGAAGGTGCTTGCAAACAAGCAAAAAAATTCCCAACGGATGTGAATCTAATACATACATACATATATGTATATACCTAGCTCACAATCAGCTACATAGCTAATTCTAACCAGTAAATCCGAAGGGACGCCTATATTTACTCACAATTCATGTGCATATAATTGCTTAACAGCAGGATGTAAAAAGGTCCCACTTGTATTTCTTATACAGTGCCCAAAACTCAAAACCCAGGGCTTGCTGTTATGTAATATTAATGTTTTATAGTCAGTTTCAACACAACTGGAAGCATGTTCTAATAGTAGGTATACGGAATGGTATACTTGAGGGCCCCTGAAATATCGGTCCTTGGATTTTATGAGGTATGAAACACCCTTCAGGTTCTGAATCTTTAGTAATAGTTTTTAGTGGCATTGGTTCTCAAGTCATTGCTGGAAATTGTGCTTCAGGGTGAAAGCATCATTATTTGTTGTTAGCATTACTACAGAAAAATTTCAATTTATTTAACTCTCGGACTTTCCGGACCACGGATTCAGTGTCGGATGAGAGCACGAGTTACGACAGATAGGGCTTCAAAACTTCAAGCTGTATGTAAACAACGGCTACTGCCACTGCAAATATAACAAACAATAAAAGAGTGCCCCTTGGGTGTACCTACAATGTTAAAAGCTTCAGCTCCCATTTCCCACTTAATTTAATTTTAGAATTGAAGCAAAGTATAGGAAGGGCCACATTAAAGATGCCTACAGTCTACAGGAAGATGTTGTTAAATTTCTGAAGGATAAGAAAAGGGTTCTCTGTTCTGAGCGTTCACGATCCTAAACCATGTATGGTTGTGTTCTACGTTTTTCCTGGCCGCACATGTAATTTTGTAGGCACGAACAAATACAAAAGAGAAATAAAAATTTGTACCTCGTACCTTCACCCTTCGGATTTTTAACACTTACATGACATTATTTGATTTAAGTTTGCCTTCAAAATGTAACAATAATGCTACAACGTATAATTCAAAAGCATAATATATACGTAGTGTCGTCGCTTCCTTAAAATTCTTGTTTACCTTTCCACTTCACTTCTGGTGGTGTGAGGAAGAATAAAATTGGAGGATTCCAGAATCTTTTTATTTATTAAAGATTCTGTACAAACTATACAGCTACATATGTATAGCTATATAAAGTAACAGTTACACTTTAGGAGCCTTGTAACAGTGATGCCGAGCACTTGGGTTTAGAAAGTTGTTTTAAAACAAGGCATATCAGGATTTGAACAACCCGAAGAGGCTTAAAACAGTAAATTAGTCTTTTTAAAAAGTGTCAATACTGATTTTGACATACTGAAAAGGTGTAAAACAACAAATTAGGCTTTTTGAAAAAGTGGCAATATTGATACTAACATTTTGAAAACGTGTAAAACAATAAATTAGCTTTGTTCAAAAAGTGTCTGTACCTATTTTATCAATTTGAAAAGGTGTAAAACAACAAATAATACTTTTTCAAAAAGTGTCAATAGGGAATCTATAATTTTGAAAGGGTGTAAAACAATAAATTAGCTTTTTTCAAAAAGTTGCGACACTGATTTTAACATTTTTAAAAGGTGTAAAACAACAAACTACAGCCTTTTCAAAATGTTCCAATACATATAACATTTTGAAAAGATGTACAACATGATAGCTACACATTTCTAAGACGTCAGTTCTGAAAGGCCCAATATCGTGCCCTGGCAATACGAAGATGCCCGTTGAACTTCAGACCGCACCATGCAGAACAGCGGGTAGCAGTAAGTGTGGAGTACCTTTACTTCTTAGACCAAGTGGTTTTTTGGTAATTTTATTTTGCTATTGTTAAAGCTACTATTACAAAAAAAGTTTAATGTTTACTTGGCTAGGGTGAATACACATGTACCTAGAATACTCGTGACAGACCGAGCAGATGACAAGGTTATTAGATGCAACTCCATGCACACTCTCTGTTTGACGTGTAAATAAGAGCTCACAACTCGACATTCCTTCGCTTTTCCTGGCTCCTACGCACTCCATAGCATTCCGTACAAGAAAATGACAACGAACGCACCATTTTTATGTATTTCTGCCAAGCAAAGGAAACCACAATACCAAGTGATTCTCCGCAATCCAAACATTTTTGCCCTCTAATTTCTAAAAATTAAAATTCCACACGAATAGTAAAGAAGACTTTTTGTCTCCCTTTGCCACTGCACTGACTTGAAGGTGCAAGGTTTACAGCGTTTTAAAGGAGTATCTTCCACTCTACTGAATTCAAATTGCTATACACACTCTGCTAGCTGGAAAAAGCACCAAATTACAAGAAGATTCAGTGCAGTATTTCGATTCAAATTGTTCTTATACATTGTAAGAAAGAGTAAAGCTTAGAACTGAATGCACCTATCTATTTTATCTTCAGACAAACACACACAGTAAATAGGGAAAGGTGATCATTAAATTCCCAAACTACCTTATAGCTTGGTTCCTGTGCCTTGTGACTGTGACAATTATCTTGGATAAACCTCACACTCTTTAAGCGACGGAGATTAGCATGTCCCATTAAGGGCTTTTCCTTTAATTCCGGTGCTGAAAATTGTTTAAGATGCATTAGACGAAAATAGTGCGTACTGGTGCATCGAGTTGGTATAGTGTCTGGCAAAGTATTTAACAACAAGGTATCTATGCACATAACGGTCTTACCCCCGTTCCCCTTATCTTATTCCCCTTTCCCTGTTCCCCTTGCACAATTGCCCTTGTGCCACATTCCCC